>WJFB01003575.1:0-12757 GCA_009870185.1 Pygmarrhopalites habei | reverse complement strand
TGAGCATGTTCAGCCTGAAGGCACATGACTACACCGTCCCTACGAATATTCCAATTGAGATTTCTTACCATTTGTTCTCATACTTCAAAACAATCAAGAAAAGAAATGGAGCAGCAGGGACAAATATTGGACTCAGTTATTGGTGTAAGTTGGATTTTAAATATTCTATATATTTTCATTTACATATTTTTTGACATAACATAGTTTTGGCTATTAAAATTATAAATACGCAATTGCAATTTACATGACTGTTATTGCTTAACTTGGACGCCATTTCAATTTTTCACTTCTGAATTTGGCACCAAGTGTAGTAGGAGTCGTGTCATCGTGTACATTCTTGTCCCGTTTCCAGCGTAGAGTTTTTTTTAACAAAAGATACACTTTTGTGATTTTTCAAATACATTTTTGTTCAATTTGACATTAACAGCCATTAGTGTGCTCATCGACTCTCTGACGGGATTAGAAATGTACTGGTGAGATTCAACTATTTTTAATTATGTGGCATAGGAATTTTTACTGAACGGCGTAAATGTCACGCAAAAATGTTCAATTGAAACAAATTAAGATAGCATGAATCAACATTTATGTCAAGTCAAAAAATGTGAAGCCACACCATCATTAAAATATTTGCATAATATTGAATTGACTTTCCACGAATCTTCCCGATAAATTGAGTAGATAACTTTAGCAGTTTTATTTGTTCAAAATTGGTAAAATGATCAACCCCAACGCCATTCCCAATAAATATTCGATTGGGTCAAGGTAAATGAATCTAAAGAAATTTATGAAACTGTTTATTTACTGAATTAAATTATGTAATGTGAACTTTGATTCAAAGTCTACGAATAAAATTTTGCTAATGAAAATATTTCAGAACGCCAAGTTAAATTGAGAGAAACTCAAGAACCGAGGAATCCGGGCAACTACGACATTGTACACACGTTCGAGTTTACATATCACATGAACGGCGTCCAAGTCCAACATTAAACTTCGAATTTTCCTCAACCGGATATTTGACCACAGCACTCCATCGTAAAACTACATTTCGCCTTTGTATTTACACTACTCAAAATAAAAATTTTAAACACCATTTTCAACGGTACATACTACACAATGTTTTTTTTAAAAATGGACTTTATTTATAAAAATAATCTTCCAGCGTATAATAAATAAGTTTATAATTAAAACAATTCAACTTTATTTTTAAAAACTAGATACTTTAATAAATGTGACCGTAATTGACACGCAGATCAGTCGTTCACATTGTTGACTTGATACTTCTTTTCTCTCCTAGTCTTCAAAAATCCTTCATCCACATTCCTCCTTTCTCCTCCGAATTTTTAAAAACATCGGTAAAATAAAGCCAGTAAAACAAATTGAATAGGAAGAATCCAACAGGAAAAGAGATTTTACACACAAAGTCAATATTTCTCAGTAGCGTTTTGTACAAACTTTTCTTCTTCTGAAGTCCACCTTCAGCATCAATCAAATTTTGACCTAGTACATCAGTTGGTTTCCATTTCCCACTTCTACCACCCCTTCCTCCTCCATCCTTGACTTTCCCTTGTTTTGGCTTCAATTGTTGTCCCAAATTCATATTAGTTAAATTATTTTCCCTCTCCTTCTCAAACTTTTCAATCTTGACTCGTCCTTTCTCCAGGACAAAGAGGACGAGGGAAATTACAAATGATAAAAAGACAGTTGTGAAGGAAGCTGTGAGGAAAATGTCACCAGCTTTAAAATAAGTCAAAGCAATTGGAGGGAGATTTGAAGCTCCACCCCAAATTGAAATAATTATATTTGAAAAGAGTGCCACAACATTGACTGCTATTCTCGGTGCTCCATTCTCTTTACCAAAGAAAAGGGTCACCAAACTAAGAATTGCAATGACTAAAGGAGGGAGAAAAATTCGCAATTGGTAAAATGACAGGACGGGACGTTTCAAAAGAATTTCGAAGGATTCAGGGACTAAATTTTCACTCAAGGAATTTTCTCCAGTCATCCTTGTCCCGTTGTTCAGTCGGAATCCTTTGAGTCTGAATGGCGCCAGTTTTGAACTGACCTTGTCATCATTTTCAAAATGGAGAGATTTCCAGTGATACTTCAGATTTTCGTTGTCGTTTTCATTGTTGTAGAAATTAAAATTTTGCAAATCAATCCGGAAAATTTGACTATCAAGAGGGAATTTTGTGTAGGTCAAAGGGCAAGACAGCTTGAGAGAAATTTGTGTCAACTTGTAAGACTCGTCAGATTTTTTGTGGCTCGTATGAGAATTGTGACCTTTTGAACTGAACTGCATTTTGTGAGGACGACAATTTTCGTAAGAATTTTTGGGGGATTCTTCTATTGACGCTGCCGTTTTATTAAATTGGTAGTTCAAAGACTGGAATTTGAAGCGAGGATTTGTCCAGGACTGACGGAGGTAGAAGTCAAGGGTCAATTCCATGTCAGCTTCATTCATTGACATGTTATCTATGGAGATTTCAACGAATATTTCTGTGGGATTTAGTGAGGGAAAAGGATTTGAACCTTTCTTCAATCTTGACCTGTGTCTTCGTTCAGCTTTTGAAATTGGCGGGTTTGAAATTCGTTCCACTTCTACTTGGACGGATGGAATAGTAGCTTTCAATTTTCGATTACCCGAAGATTTGGATTTGGTGGTTTGTGGTTCACTAGTTGTCTTGATTGTTGTTGACTCTAGTCGGCCCTTATCTCCCTTGTGACCCTTGTGACCCTTGGATCGAGGGACGGTCGCAACTATCTTGATTTTGGTCGAACTGGCTTTTTGTGGAGGGACGGTCGAAGAGACTTCCGCGGATTTTGGTTTTGCACGATAAGATTTAGATTTAGGCCGCTGAGTTGTGGTTGTCGTAGTAGTAGTGACCTTTGACCTGCTTTTGTGACCTTTGGATTGTGTTGGGACGTTCTCATCCACATTTTTAACTGTCGAAGGACTTGGCTTAACAGTTGAGGTCACAGTGACTTGACGGCGAGGGGCTTTGGTTGGCCGTTTTGTTGTTGTTGGTTGCTCGGTTGTAGTAGTAGTGGTGGTGACCTTTGACCTTGGCTTAGAGGTTGGGTGCGACTTTGGCTTTACGGTGGTGGTGACCTTTGGCCTAGAGGTAGACGGAGTGGAGGTAACATTTTTTCTTCCTCTATTCTCAACTCTCACAATTTTGCTGGGGGTTGTCTCGACCTTTGACCTCGGGGCAGGAGTGGGTCTTGCATTTTTATTGGTCTTTCTGGGATTCGGTTTCAGGGATTCCGAGGGATTTTTGGATGAACTGTTTGAGTATCTAACGGAAGTGCTGACAGATTTGGTCACTTGAGGTTTAAGGGAAGTGACGTTTTGAGGTGTCCTCCTCACTACCGTGACATTCAAAGATGGCGCGACTTTCGGTGCTACTAATTGTGGTTTTGGTGGTGCTATTAATTGTGGTTTTGATTTTTGATCTGGTTTGTCATGTGACTGTTTACTGATCTCAATAGAGATTTTGGGTGGATTTGAGAATGGAGCCAAGTTTGGTCTGCCAAAGTTGACCACGCTGTGTTTCCCGAGGTCACTGTGAATCCTCATGAGTGGTGGAGGTGAGTCTTCATGTTGTGACTCTGCTGCTACGTAGTCTCCCTCATGGTTCGTTATGGTCGGAGGATGGATGGACGGGCTTTTTATTTCCTCACGGATTTCGAACACTGGAGGTCGCGGGGAATTTTGAGCTTGGGCTTGGTTTTGCAGATTTTGGAAATATTGCCTCAGAAATTCGAGGGGTGGTTGAGACCCGTCGAAAACAATTGGTTCGGAAAATCCTTCTGGTTGTGGCTGTGGCGGGAATGGAAGAATCCCGGGACCGCCAGGGAACAAAGGAAATCTTTGACGAAATTCAGCTTCATTGAATCCAGGTGGATTCTGTCCAGGTGGCACTTGTTGAACTGGATGGATAGTCTGTCGTTCATTTTGTATAGGACTGTGACCTTGTAAATTGAATATTGGCGGGGGATCTTGGTTTGAATTTAGTCGTACAGGATGCTCTGTTGGGGTTGGAGGTGGAGGAGGAGTTCCATGGGTTGTGGTTGTAAAGAAATGTGGTGGGTCACTTGGGGGTTGACCTTGGGTTTCTGGTGGTCTGAAATATTGAGGTTGTTGACCTTGACCTGGAAGGGTCATTCCGGGAAGGGGGAACTTACTGAAGTGCATCAGGGCATGAAGCATGTCTTCATTGGGTATTTCTTTCTCTCTCTGTTGGAGACGAGTTGGGGCGGGAGGGTTCGAATAATCCGGGGTTGAGCTGACGATGAAGGTTGACATGGAAGGATGACCTGGCGGTGGGCCTGATGGTGCAGTTGAGTAGCCCGGTTGATCTAAAGGTCGTGAAGGTGGAGTAGAATCAAAATAGGGTCGCATGGATGGCGTGGGCTGGGCAGGTTGGATAGAAAATCCTTGAGGAAACTCAATCCTTGGATCTCGTCGGTCATCTTCAAATAAAGGTTCGGTCAAATGTACTTGGTCAGGGTGCATGTCTCGAGGAGGGGGTCTTTCAGGGTGGGCTAGGGGTGCATTGGGTCTGAGTTCATGTGGGTGACTCATGGGTCGGAGATTTTGATGGGGGAATCCGTTAGGAGGATTAAACGGAGATTGGCTCAACTTCATCAGGATTTCTTTCCCTTGTTCTGACTGACCGAATTGTGGGTTTAGTCTCTGTGGGTCAATCATGGACAGCAACTGGAATGGCTGTGGGGATGGACCGATGTAAGATGGGGTTGGAGTAGGGCCAAAATTAGGAGCCATTTCTGGAATTTGGGTGGAAATTTGTTGAAGATTTTGGTGAGGTTGATTTTTGGAAAAAAATTCTAGTTCTTTTCGAATTTGAGGATTATTCAGGCTTTGAAGGACTGAATGGTCTGGAGGCTGCTGGATTGAATGGAGAGATCCATGGGGAAGATTTGAGCTAAAATTTTGACGGTCGTCTAGGTGGGAAGGGCGGCCATGTTCAAAATGGGGATTTTGTTGTTGTTGTTGTAAAATTTCTACTACCCGCAAGGAATGACTGGACGGTTCAGGAGGGTCGGGATGACGGGGAAAAAATTCATGAGGGTCGTGTGCGTGGGTGGGTGACTGGATTTCGTACACGTCACGTGGAAGAGGGTTTAAGGGTTGGCGCGGTGTTGGGGTGGAATGTAGGATTTGTTCAAAATTTTGAAGGCCCTGTTGCTCATTCGGGATTCTGAAACTTGCATTTGTCGGTTTAGAATCAATGTGGATTTTTAGAGACTCGGCTGGAATCAGAATCTCTTTTCTTCGCTGGTCTTCAAAGGAATGGAATTGAGGATGGTCCAATCCTGTTTTTGGAAATTGCTCTAATCTTTTGTGTGGATGTAGTAGACCTTCCCCATTTTGAAGAGGATGAAATGGGGAAGATTGTTGTACATTTCTGTGCTGTGAACCCGCCTGTTCGAAATCTCTCTCTGAATTTTGATATCTCTGTCTTGGATCCGAATGCTGGTCAATGTAGCGCGACTGTAGGTTTTCGTTCAAATTTTCTGGTCTCCTCTCCTCTGGCGGTTGATGGTGAATGGTCTTTTGAGGAGGATGACTTTGGTCACGTGATCTTGGAACTTTTGAAATATAATCCATTTCACCATTTGCGTTTTGAATATTTTCTCTAGAGTTTTTGGGAACAGTTGCAATTGTACTGGGAAAATTTCGTTCTGGGTTTCTTTCCCGGTTTTCTCTGACTGGATTCGGATTCTGATCCGGATTCAGATTTTGTCTTTGAAATTTCTCCTGGTCGTATTCCTCAATCGGGGATTTTGAATGTTGGATGTACTGAGGATTTAAATTTTGATTGAGGTGGTCGATATCAAGGGGTTGTCTTGAGGGTGGTGGGTGTTGACCTCTCTGCTCCACATTCTGGCGTGGGTCATGTAGTGTCGGCTCCTCCCTTGGATTGTGACGTAACAGTTGACCTCTGTCTTCTACATTCGAATGTTCTTCCCTTGGGTGATGAAGTGGCGGTTGACCCCTTTGTTCCACATTTCGACGAGGGTCATCCATACGTGTCTCTTCTCCTGAATGGTGGACCGGCGATTCTCTTCCCAATTTTTGTCCATTATAAAATTCCCGCCGATTTTGTTCATCATAATGAGATCTCAACGATTCATTCCTCATGTCAATCTCTCTGTCCACATTTTCCCTTTGATTTCCTGCTGAGTTTGGCCGATGGTTCAGCGAGTCGTTCGAATGCCTAATATTCTTTGGCACTAGATGGTGTCCTTGTGGTGGAGCCTTATGTTCAAATTCTACCGACTCAGCTGAACTTTGCTTGTGATTTTGTCTTGCATATTTCTCTTCCACTATTTTAGTCCTGGTGTCTGGTAGTTGAGACGGACTTTCACGAGGTAATGAATTTGGTTTCTTGACCGAGATTTCCTCCAAATATTTCTCCCGACTGTCATGCTTATGTCTTACATCTTCAGATACGCGTACACTTTTTCTGGAATCTGACTGGTCAACATGAGGAGGTCCTGACCCTTCGTTTCCATTTTGAATACGGGTGTCTGGTTCAAAATGATGTGGCGGCACATTTCGAAATAGTGGTCGAGAATTTTGTTCGTGACTGGACCTTTGTGGCTGCTCAAAATGTCGTTGGTCGTGACCTTCGTGACTCTCATCCCTTGGACCATGGAAATGTTTGACCCCTTCATCTTCCCTTTGCCTATGTGCTCCATGTCTTTTGTCTGAGGGTCTTGTTTCAAGGGGAAGAGAAGCCTCTTCCTCCAGTATTATTGGTTTAAAAGTAGAACTAAATACCCCTTGACTTTGAGGACGAACTGGCACACTTTTTGAAGGGAGTTTAAGGGACAACTGTGAAACTTCCTGTCTAATTCGTTCTGCTTCTTCATGACTTTGTCGTAATCGTGCCAAGAATTCTGGATCGTCAGTTCTAATTATTACTGGAGGATCTCGAGTTCCTCTGACAGGTTCGAAAAACTGCCGATTTTGTTCAGGATAATTTTCTTGAGTGAATCCTGGAGAAGGACGAGGCGGTCCTTGAAACTCAGGTGATTCGTCAGATTCACTTTCCTTTTCTTCTTCTACTTCAGGGTTTTCAATTTTCACTTCTTGTGATCCGTATCCTTGTCTTCTTGTCCCGATGTACGTTTCTTCCGGTGGTTTTCCACTCATCATGATAGGAAAAGGGGATGGCTTCATGCCCAACAAAATTGTTTCTTCGCTGTGGCGAGGACGGCTCTGAAAAGGAGGAGGAGGATTCAAATTTTTGAGATTCGAATAATTCGGGTCAACTACACTTTTTTGTTGAGGTGGTGATCGATTTTGAGGCTGACGCTGGACATTTTCAAGTTCTTCTCGGTTTTCTTTGCTATCCGACAGTGAGACTGGTTTCACTGGTCTATTTTGAACCTCCCTTCGACTAGAGTCTTCAAAATCTGACGTGCTATTTGGATGGAATTTCACTTCCTTCTTCTTGTCAAAAATATTTTCATGTGGATTCACTCTGCTGTCATGGAAACTGTCCTTATCTCCAGTAAATGATTCACTAGGAGGCTGTCTGCGATGGTGGCTGAACTGTTCACTCTGAGGATTCCTCTCTCTCATCCTCTCTCTCAAGTCAAATGGAGAGAAAGGAGGAGGTTGAAATTCCTCACTATGTTTCTCCATAGGATTTTCATGAGGATTGGGGAAACTTTTTCCGGGAAATTCCATTCCGCGAAAAGATGGCACATTTTTTTCTTGATCTACACTGGATTGACCATTCCAGGGGAGTTGTTCGTGTTTTGGTGGTGGTGGGTCACGTCCACCGTCATTTAAATCTTCGTGGTAATTTGGACCAGTATTTTTAGATTCACTTCTCTTTGTCACAGTCATCTCTGGCCGGTCACTACTGTAATCTGACACATTTTTGGATTTACTCAAATTAGAATGCTCTACTAAATGTAGCTTTTCACTTCCCCTGTGGTCTTCAGACTGGGTTTTTTCGTCAGGATTTTTACTACGACTTTTTTGTGACTTTGTTTTTGGTGATCGCCTCTGTTCTTCCTGTCTGGATGGTGAACGTTGTGACTCTTCTCTTTGTTCTTGTTCGTCTTCTCTTGGACGTTGTTGTTCCCTTTGTTGTTGTTCTTCTTCTACTTTTGGACGCTGTTGTTCTCTTTGTTGTTGTTCCCTTTGTTGTTGTTCTTCTTCTACTTTTGGACGCTGTTGTTCTCTTTGTTGTTGTTCCCTTTGTTGTTGTTGTTGTTCAATCTGCTGTTTCATTCGAGGAGGAGGAGTTCCTGGATGAGATTCCCCTGGATGTTGTCTCCTGTCATGTCTAGGGTCATCTCGTCCGTTTGTAAAACGTTCAAACTCACTTCCAGGCATTGGGCGATGTTGCTGTGTCAAACCACCGGTATTTCGAACCGGGTATTTCGAAACCTGTCTAGAATCCACTGAACTATTGTGTGTGCCATTCCCACCAAAAGCCAATCCACCCGAATGCACTCTATTCAGTTTGTATTCATCTTTTCCTGGACTCTTCCTATCAAAAGAAGAATATCCGGGAGTTGTGACTTCTCTAATATTTTCCGGCTGACGCCTTCCATGAAAAGAATGAAAAGGAACAGGAGTTGTAAATTCTACAATCCGTGGATTTTCATAAACTCTTCTCCCATTTTTTGACTGTAGGTTGTACCCTCTTTCATCAGAGTTTTGTGCGGGTTCAATCCGTGCCGGGGGGTCCATCCATGATTGTCTCTGCATTTGCTGTGGCTTTTCTTGTATGAATGTCTCGTCATCTTCATCCTCATCATGACGACGATTATGATTTTGTGGAAAATCCATTGGAGTTGGTCCAGGGACTTGAACTAGAGAATATTGTCTGTAGTCATGAGGAGAAGGACTCCCTTCAAATTCTTCCTGTTCCTCACTTTCACTCTCATCGTAAGACACTAATGGAGATCCATTCCCTTTCAACAACAAGGGTGGCCCTGAAGGGCTCGGACCCGGCCTTTGTGCTCTAATCTCCGGGATCCATAAAATCAGTAGAAAGTTAGTGAATAGAAATATCAGTCGGAATTTCCATCCCATAATTAAAAACTGTTTCTACCCCTTTCAAGGGAACCGAAGAACTTACAAGAATTCCAATTTTTGTTAACTGAACAAATATTTTAAATTTCCCACAAAAAACATTATCTCTCCAACGTAGATCCAATTTTTTCCACGTTTCAGAATTCCTTCAAAAATTTTGTTACGAAATGGAAAAACTTGAATCCACAAAATTCTTTGGCTTAGCGTGTCGTTGACTTTTTTTAAAACCGGATGCTTGACACGACCCTCCACTTGTCACACACACGCACCCGCACACACACACACGTTTGCAGGGGTGACACTAATCAAATTATTCAGAATTAGCTCTTCAGACTAATAAATGTAAAAATGGATCCATGACAAAGAAGAGGATATGGATCGAATCTGCCGAGTGCCTAGGAAAAATGTGAGGCAATTAGTAAGGATACGGCAGTGGAGGGAAGGGGGAGGTCAAAAAAGGGTGGAAAAATCTGAGGGAGCGAAAATATGTGATTGACAAGTTTTTTCATCCATTGTTCTACTGACTCTCATTTTTAGCCGGCCAAAATGGGAGTGAATAATAAATACAAGGAGAGAACCACAAAATGACGACAAACTAGACTAGACGGGGATAAGGGAAAAACAAGAATTGGGAAAACAACAATTCAATTCAGAGAATAAGAGAAGAAGAAAATGCATTTGGCAGTCATTTGACATGGCAAGAGTCGTCCTCAAGGAGCAAAGAAGACTTAAAGAAGCGGACTTGGAGGTTCAAGGTTATTGATAATGCCCTAGAAATAATCTTGTCTATTTTTCTCGTCTATCGTGTTTCAATGTTTTATTATAGCGTAATCTGTCATTTTCACGTTTTCTCCTGTCAATACACAGCCTACACACACACACACACAGGGAGAGAGAGGGAGAGAGACAAGTGCAGATTGTGGCAGAGGAAATTGTGCATCTCCTCTGAGGTGAGGTCAGGTAACCTGTCAACATTTTTTCTCGTTCAAATGCTATTGTGTATTGAATGAAATGCATTGTTGAAAATGTGGACAGGTTGTGTGGCGGGAAAGGGAGTTCATAACTCGTTTTGAATATTGTGAATTGTGTGGATTTTGCAAAAGTTGACGGAGTAGAAGGAGTAGCAAGCAAAGAACTGCTTCTTCTTGTGAGGTGAGTTTTTTGAGGGGGAGGGAAGGAGGGAGAGAGCGAGAGTTGGAACTTGAAATTTAGTTGACTGCACATTATTGAAGAGTAGAAGAGTAAGCACACAAGAGGCCTAAAAACAAACAAGAAGCACACACACACACACAAGACACACGTTAGTGTGGATTGTGGATTACTGAAGATAAAGTTGACCTGTCCACAAAATTAGAATGAAAATGAAAATATGATTTTCCTGTTTTCTCTCACTCCTTATTCGAGTTCCTTCCAATCTAAATCACATCCAGTTCTCTCAGAGCTGATTATGTGTGACGTGTGTGTGTGAACTTCACACTGTGAAGTGGGGTCTTTAGAAATGATTTAATTTTGGTTTGTACACTTTGAATAAAAAATAATGGCACACACCCTTCCAACCCATTAAACTATTCTTATTGCTAACCCATTTGAGTGGAAGTCATCACATGAACGGCGTCCAAGTCCAACAGTGCAGCATCAATTTTTGATACACGCATCTCTGACTTTTTCATGATATCTATTTAAATTTTTTAATTAATTAATATCTACATTTAGTGTCCATTGTTTGAGTCATTAAAAATTACTCATTTTTGAGGAATAGTCGATTTTTTTCAAAGAATTCGAACAAAAGAAAATGGTAAGCGTAGCATGACAATATAACTTTTTGCTCGATTGAGCTGAAATTTGGCAGAAAATTTTCTTTAGCCTTTCCAGACCAATATTTAAATGGATAACTTTTCGCGTGATTGCTTTCCTTCAAGGGAATCCCTTGACCTCTAAGGGTCAAAGAGGTAAATTCCATTCACAACAAGCATGTTTGACTTGGACGCCACTCGTTAATATTTTAAATTAGTGGCTACAACAAATGGAACAAGAGACATAAAATGGACTTGAACGGCGTCGAAGTCTGATGTTGATATAATTTTCCTAGTTAAATGTCAGACTCCGACACATTTGGAAAATTCATACATAATTGCTTAAGTATTTTTTTGCAATTGCAAATGACGATTAATTTAATTTTGACTGTCGATTAATGCTCAAGTTTCTGTTCAAAATGATTAAATATTCTGCTTAGTCACTCACCGATTAAGCAGTTCAAATTATCTAATTATCTGATACCACGTGCCTTCAATGTCACCCTTTCAAGACTGTCAATTATGATGAACCTTGATGGACCTTCATGAATGACTCTATAAAATCATTATACAACACAACTGACATTACCCTTCATCCCCCTAACCGAAATCATTTTAATTTTAATTTCCGAGTTAAAATGTCAGTAGTTCACAATGTATTTGCTTTCAAAAATTAATTAAGCTGAATTACTTTTTAATTTCACATAATTTATTTGTTCACACAAGATTATACAGTTATCAAAATTTAAATTTAAACATGACTCAACAAAAGAATTATTTAAGCTCCATTTTTGTATGCCTGGTTTTTCCCTTTATAGTCCTCTCAGCACGTAAGGCCAAGTCAAAAAAATTATATTTAAGTTTCATTTCTAGCCCAACCAACGCAAAATTAACGAAGAAGTATTTAAATAAAATTTTATTTCCAGGGATTTCAACTGATGATTTTGAGTCTCTTCATCTGTCAAGAAAAATTTCATCTCATCTGAAGCCATTAAACGCCTCTACAGCTCAACCGTACTCTCATCCTTACATTGTAAGTTGTGTGTTCATAGTTAAGTAGAAATGAACCCATTCGACTATGATAATTAAGATTATTCTCCAGACAATGAAAAACACAGCTAATTAAAAAATTTGAAGGAAATAGAGTGGCTTCGAAGTCATTTTTAAAGACGGTTCTTGTGAGCGGTTAGTAATTTAGTAATGAGATCTTTGGAATATTCTGACGTTTCTTCCTTACTTGACTGTATTTACAGTTTCTCTAGTGATTCTCTTATAAAAGTAGATTCTGACATGTGGCTAGAAAATAATGATTATTTGCAATGGTAACTTCTACTTTTCCCATAAAATTATTCTTTTTGACACTTTTGTGGCTCCCAAAATATTGACAGAGTTCAACGCCGCTCAGACTGATCTTCCGTTCTATGATTTTAAATTATGTGAAGACATGAACTGCCATGTGTTCGTGAAACTTATCGAGAACAAAATAATAATTCATTGGTAAAAAATTCTTTTTTGTATTTTTCGATAACTTTTTTGGAAACTGAATAATAATTTTGTTGCAAATAATCACCTGAAATTTTCATACTGGTACAATCATGTTTGAGAAACTTGAGTGGCGTTGAAATGAAAGTTTATTCAAGCTTTAAATTTCAAAGTAATATTAATCTGTTTCACAGTGTATTCAAAATTCCTACAATTTCAATTTCAAAAATATGAATTTGTGATGGCCTACAGGCACATTTAATTTCGACAAATTATAACAAGACAGCCACTGAGTCAGCTGCCTTTTCTAAAACATCTTTTTTCATGCCGAAAATCATTGTTCGACGTCAAAGTCAGACATCGTTTGATTTATTTACATGTTTAAAAATGATTATGC
>WJFB01003574.1:0-12757 GCA_009870185.1 Pygmarrhopalites habei | reverse complement strand
TAAATTATTAAAATAATACATTTGATACACTGACAAACGTCTGAAAAATCGTTTTCTAGCTCCAGTGTGCAAGTACTTTATTACGTCTTAGCATCCATGACAAGAGATAGAGTAGCTCATAATACGATGACAAAATCTGGTTGGTTCTCATATTACCTTTCGTTGTTACAATTTCTTGCTATCTTAAATTATTTTATTGTCTGAGAACTTTTTTCACACCAGAGCCAAGTATAGAAAGGGTAAGAGTATAGTCTTTCAATTCGTCATCTGGATGATTCCCTTTTGTATCTATGCAGTATGCAGCTACAGTCTAAATTTGTTCCTTATGGATTATTTTCTTATTCTGGACCTGGAAAGAGAGCCTTTCATCATAAGGTTCAAGTTGAGGAGGAGGCCTAATCAGCATTGGACACGAAAGAGTCCCTGGGGGTCTTCAAGTTTCTTTTTTCATTTATTTTCTTCAAGTAGTTTAGTACAACCACAACTGTTTCTCAGAAAAGCAACGAGAGTTTGGTGGATACCTTCCCAGATTCTGGGACCCAGAAATACATTAGTTTTAATAATTACCTTTATTGTAACAGTTTTTAAAGTGTAAAATTTTTTACGCCTACATACAACTACTCTGAGAGCCGTACTCTCAGTCGGCTGTAGAAAGAATCTACCCTTTCAAATCATGGTAAAGTGCATATTATTATGTAATACGTAATTGTTGTCGGTATTTGAGAAATTGTCAGAACATTTTTTCCCAACTCAGTCAGCGCTGTGTCCATTGTCAAGTGGAAACTTGTCCTCTTGAGTTCCACTGCAGTCTCCCTCTGTCTCGTTGGGGTCATTTTGATCACGGTCGATCTGGGTCACTCTTCTCCTCCTGCTAATGGTACTAAAAAGTCATATTGTTCGTATATTCAAGTACAACTAACATGCGGGTGATACTACTTGTTTAATTACTGTCATCTTAAATCAATATGCAATAATGGGATTTCGGGTTGATTAGTGCATTGAATATCGTGTGGTGTACAGAACTAATTGGCATAGACCAGGTCCCAAATCCAAGCTATCTACACTACAAGCTCGGATTTGATCGTCCAACCACGACCTCCACGTCACATTCGAAATTCTTCCGATCCAACTCCGACAGCCGAAATCCGAGTGAGTATTTCATTCTTTTGAAATAGGAAAAAAGGTGATACTTAATGTAAGTAATATGCTTTCTCCTTGTGTCAGACTGGACAGAACGAAAGTGGGGTTACAAATGGGTCAGTAGGATTTGTGTTGAGACAACTCTCCCGAAATGCCAGTAGGAAACACCCCGTCTCTTTGTTGTATGAACTTCAGCTGGAACCCCATTTTGACATCTTCCATTGTTCTCTCCGTAGAAAAAGAGTTACCATTCAATCATTCAAGGCTTTTGTCACACTAGAGAAAATTAACGCTACATATGGACGTGCCTATGGTGAGGTCATTTGTTGTAATCCCATTGTATTATGTCAATTTGAACTACAACGTCTTTTTATAGTAACCTTACCATTTGAGTATCCAAAAATTAATTACCATTCTGTGTCCACAATTTTAGGTCGGAATTCTAAAGAGGTCAAGAAGCGAGTGGCTGAGATCCCTTTCAAATCCCTCTACAACTTCACCTTACAAGACAGTGTCCAGCAACATCCTGGCCACTTTTCTTTGCACGTGTCAGCGTGTGATGACTGAAACGACCCTCAATTTCTTCTCAAGAGTCAACTGTAACCAGGTAAAAATAACAGAGTAACAGCATTTTGAAAATTACACATGACAATCTTCCCTCTTTAGTTGCTGAAGGTTGTATATATCTCAAGACAAAACATGTATAGAGTGAATCATTTAATCCATGTACATATGACGACTATTTAATTAGATCAGGATGTCACATACAGTCAAATCTTTCCCTGATTCCCGAGTCTTAGAGTGATTCGTTGTGGGTCAATAGTCTAATTAACATTTATTTTGAAGTCTGTATACTACAAAACACAGAATACAGATAGTTGAATTGACATTGTTTTCACTGTATTTAATAAGGGAATTCTGCAGTCTCCTTTAACCCCAAAGTAAGTTTGTAGAGTAAATAGGAAGAATAAAAGTCTTATGGAAAGTGAGTTTTGTAATCTTGGTCTCAGTAAGTGACAATCGTCCTTCAAAGCTTGAATGACCTTGGATGATAACATAATAATGAATCTGCGTGGAATTATGCTCACTGTAAATAAACAGATTACATTCACAAGTTGTTGTTGTGCGCTCATCATACTATGAGTTGACCCTATCTACTCGGCTGATCTTTAAAAAATTGAGGATAATCTATCAAAATGGTGTGAATGAACCCAAATGGGGCTACTTAATAACAAACAAAAAATGACACAAAAATACTATTGAAGAGTTCAGAATTAGATGAAGGTGGACAGAATTATTTGCAAAACTAAATGTGAGGTCCAACTCCCATTGTACTTATTCTAATGATGACCCTTTGTTTGTCTGTATTCCCTTGTACAATTTCCATAGTTGATGTTTTTAAATAAATGAGTATTTACTCTAAATATTTAACTATGTAGAGTCTACATAGTAATAGTATGGAGACATTAGAAGGATTTCAATAATATTGTAAACGTTTATTTGAAAATGTTCAAGTGCGGCGTTCGCCTACTTTTACAAAAAAAAATTCACACTTATTCTATAGAAAATTATTACGGAAAATTGCACAAATTAATATTCGTTCAATTTGATTTATCTATTGCGAGACCCAGCTATCCTTTTCAAGTCTTTTGATCTCTTTATATAAGTGTTTCCTTCTTCATGAACTTTTTTCTTTCAAAATACTTTTTACTACCTTTTTGGCTTGCAATACAAGTGAATAAATTTTCACCTTTCAATTTAATTTCTTTCTTGAATGATTTTCAGAATGCTAATAAGGATGAGAAGGAAAGAATTGTATTGAATGTCATGTTTAACTTGAGCAAAATTCAAAAAACATGATCTAAAATATTGACTCTATAATAGATCACATAGTTACTAATTATGCATATTGCCTTCATGAATGTTGTATGTATTATACAACATGTATATAGCTATAATTAAATTTAGTATATAGCTATGTAAGTAAAGAATAAAGGAATAAATTTAACAAGGATGACACATTTTGACTTTGCAGGATTTTAACTTAAAATTTTGAAGTCACTGGATTTTTGTTGTTGTTCACATATTTGAATAAAATAATCAAAAATTTGAGGATACATGATGTGTAAGTAATATAACATTATTACAGTATAAATTTCTTTTAATAAACTACATTGTATGTAATCGGGTAAACACTAGAACAAAATTGTGTAGACAAAGAAAGGGAAAGAGGAGCGAGCGTATTTAAAGACAGAGATGATTCTTCGTATGTAGTACATAAAAAATATAGAAAGTCTTCCTTCCTCTCCTAAAATACGTTGATGACTTTTGATATATTTTTTTTGCTTTGTTTAAGTTTACTTTTTTTACACTTTTTTCCACAATTTTCTCTCATCTCCGTCCCTGTAAATGCGTTCAAATGTCTATACATATATATGTACAAGATAATTATGTAATAAGAATATAGACTATCTTTGTGTTCTTTATATAATTATTATAATACGGGAAACAAGGGGGTTGGGGACGACAGCAGGTAACAATGAGTAGAAGGTGGGTTTTTAAAAACAAAAAAAAGAGAATGATGTAAAGTCCTAAGTGTAGTAGCCCTGGTCATCGTCATTGTGCATGGACAGATGACAAATGTCATTCGTGAGAGAATTATTGGCACTCAGTATGGAATTGGAAGATGAGGATGATGAAGGAGCACTACTACTGAGCATCATTATGGGGGCTGAGACGGAGTCACAGTCACTGTCGTGTCCCAGACGATGAAGGTGAGGATCGGATAAGGCAGACAATTTTCTCTCCAGAAACTCCACACGTTCCTCCATCATCTGGTATTCATGGATGAGTTGAGACTTACTCATGGAGTAGAGACGGTCCGCGTGAACTCCCTGGTAAACATTGCAAAAATCCCTGGTCAGAAACTCCGCTTCGTCCTCTTCTGGTGAGGAGGAGTATGGGACTAGGAGAGCATTTGACCTAACTCGACCTCCCCCACCGTCACCACCCACTCTCAGCATCATGTTGTGATGTTCGTCCGAGTTGGAGTCTTCCTCTGTCCCCCCTCCTCTGTCCTCATTATCCAGAAAGTAGAGATGATCATGTTCCTCCATGAGGAACTCGTTGTTGTTGTTTGGGGCATTTTGAGTGACTCTCCGAATCCTTTTGCTCATCTTCCTATTGTATCTACGCATTTTCCTAGAGTTTTTTGTCTGCTGCTGCTGCTGACTTTGTAGTGGGTGGTTGCCGTCGTCCACTTGGGGTGATGCGGATGAAGGGAGAGATCGTCTTCGGCTCCGTCCTTTCCCTTGCCTGTTGTTGTTCCTGTTCACAACACGCTCACCACCACCACTTTTCACCGTAGAGCCCAACTCCAGCAGGTTGGGTCCGATTCTTACTGCTGCCACACTTTTTTCAAGTTCCATTTAACGTACACTTGCTAATTATTGATGTGGGTTCCGGGTAATCTTCAAAGTCCCTTTAGAAAAAATTGAGAAGGAAAAATGACAAAAATAAATATTTTTTAAACAACAACAAAGGTCACCTGGGTAGTATGCAACGAGGAAAGTATGTATATATATGGAAAAATGGACAAATCCTTACTTCATGGGTAATCTTGTCCCTTCCACGTTCCCTGACATACTGAGCTTGTGGACAGCACAGTGGAATCTTTATATACTGCCTCTAGGGTGGCCAGGTGTATCTCTTCTTTCACGATATTCTTGTCTCTGATCATGCCAAAATACCAAAAAATCGGGCTCACTTCCCTCGCCCCTCTCAGAACTACTTTGAGAATCACTTAAAACAACTGACAAATTACTGAAAATATGAAACCAAGGGGGGTTAAGGCGTTCGGATTTAGCAATTCGGACAAACATTGATGAATCCAGGTTTCGGAGTCTCCTGACTCTGAAACTTTTTGACCTGGTCACCCTAGCTACCTCGTTACTTCCTTTCCTCCGCCAAGTAGTCCCTTGAATAAAATACCCTCAAAATTGACCTGCCCTCTCCTCATCTTCTCATTCCGTCTATCTCACGATGACCCCCATTTTTCGGACATTAAGTTCCAAGTTGTCCCGAGTGGAAACATCATTCCCCGACTACGTAGTTTTTATCTGAAAATTTCCATTTAAAATGAAGGGAAATTCAAACCTAGCTCCTTCCCATAAATTTAAATGACTAGGATTAATTGCCCCTGGCTCTTGGCTTGTCACGTAGAAAGAAGGGCTCGTACGCTACAATGAGAATTTTTGTGTAGATTTTTCTGAATTCCCATTCCTGACTATTTTTTGCAAATGAGTTTTGCAAATATCCAGAATGGTTTCTGGATATCTTTGTTGAAAACAGAGTTCAACCGTATTAAATGGTAAAATTGATACTATTGTTTGTGTGGGGATAAATATCAACATTTATTATGCATCTCCAGCTGTAATTGTACGACTAGATTTTTTTATTAGCACAGTCGAACGCGTAGTAAGTAGTAGTAGGAGATTGAATAATGACTATGTAGTAAGTCCATGTCAGTGCATTGCAGCTTTTTCCGTCCCTTTGCTATTTATTGCCAGACCAGCCAGAGAGCTAGAGAGGAGGAGGAGATCTCTCTCTATCCTCTCTTCACATTCACATCTGCGAAAGATTACTCGACGCTTCAGCCAGCACATAATAGTACAAGTGCATACAATACATGAGGATGAGATTGGTTGGGACTCGTCAACATCAACAAATTACTAGCACAGTCCTATAAATCAAACATTTTTACAAACTACATTTTCCCTTTCTTCGACACCACACAAATCACAATCTCCACATTTATTAAGGATCATTCCACATTCATTTGAAAGAGACCAAAGGACAACATTTTCCCTTATTATAGTATTTGTAATGATTCAGCTGAAATCCTAATTTCGGCCATCAGACTCTTCTTTTCCCTTGTGTGGTCCTCTCAATGTCCATTAGTATTGTCCACTTATGAACATTTCCAACTCCATTAAGTAATGTCAATTACGGGGTACAAACGATCTTCTATGCTCCTCACGATTCTGTACAAACTGTGAATTCGGTCAACCTGAATAAAGTGTAAAATATATTATTTCAAATATAATGGATATGACTTTGGATCTCTTCCAGTTGTCCAGCTCATTCTTTCCAGTGCGTGTCTCAATTCTCTCCCACGGCGTCGGCCCAAAACCACACACACGATTTGCAATTCTTTTTCGCAAAAAGAATCCATTGTCATTATGGCAGATGCCCTTTGTAAGAAAATCGCATTATTAGTTGACTGGTTGTTTGGAAACGGATTGTGGGAGAATGATGCTTACTTACTTAAACGTCCATTTATGAAAAATTGCAATATGCAATAGGCCAAATTTTTGTTGTATTTCCGTTTTGACATATCCATAAAAGTTCCTTTGTATAAATGATGTCCAGTATTTTTGTTCAATGGAATATAGAGAAGCGGAGGATGGGTGGCCATCAGCAAGTGATGTACACAACGACATGAAGATTGTAAAGTTGTTATCATTTATTACATAGTGATATTCGTTTCGTTATGAGAGTGAATGTACTAGTGTGTCAGTCACAACAAGTAAACAACCCTGTGTGTGTTTTGCTTCAGATTAAATACCTAAATATAATATGTTACTTATGGCATCTCATGTAACGTCATACTGTGTACTGACATGGACAGGGTCTTCCATAGTTTTGTGACTTTCGACCCCTGAACTTGTTTCCTTCCCTTTTGTTCCTTCTTCAACTAATGATGGATGGACAAATACAGGTACCTAAGTAGTAGTAGTAGGATGTACAGATATTTCCGAGTGTATCCTTACTCAATTGAGGGGGAATGGGGAAATGTGTGTATGTGACTCTTTGGGATGAGACTGTAGTAGTCATTTCCCATGCGAGACGGGCAGGCTGGGTTCTTTGAGTGCATGTGATAATTTAATTATCTCGTTAAATTTTAATTTCCTACACAGCGCTGGTCGTTGATAACAAGTCGTAATCGCATTATTATTATTACTTGTAACAATTTCTGCACACACATGCATGTGCACTATCGCCAATATTCCACTTGAGTTCACAGCTGATGTTCAGTACTACAGTATACACTTACTAGTGACATGACAACAAGTTTTACTACGAGTATTCCGCACACAGCCTCAGCGTCTATAGATAGGATTTTTTGATTTTTTAGCAAATTGGCACTCTCCTCTATCCAGCTTCAACACTCAGCACAAATTATTGGAATCAAAACAAAACGAGGACCGAGTATTAAAGCTCTGTGTATGTAACTCTGAGTTAAAGGAAGAAAAACAACTTTGAGATGGGGCGAACCTTTACATTGACCTCATTCTCTAATTATTTACTTTCCCTCCTTCCCCTTACTAATACTTCATCAAAAGTATTTTACAATCTCAACCGTTACGGAGATACTCTGTAACTATATTATGCTGGACTTTTTAAATCATGCTCTTTGAATAAATTAATGACCCATCTTGACTAGGCAATATAAATCTATCATGAAAGACAAAACCTTAGCCAGTGATTTAGAAATAGGTAAAATATCAATACACCTCGTATCTTTTCCACCGTCCACCTGTTTACAGAAGTACAGATAAAAATGTGTACCTTGTAATTTTATTATTTTCAGCCGATACATGATATAGGTGGTTAATTTTTAGTCATATAATTGATCATATAAATAGGAGATAGTGGGATGCGACTGAAGGAGTAGATTGACGCTGAGCAGACAACATTTGCATTCAGTGGGAATTCTGAAGGATCGTCCCATCAAAATATTCTTTATCAACTTCACATAATAAAAATGGTCAGTTCATGTCCATCTGAAATTTGTCACCTTTACTGACCGGCCAGTCGTTGTGCAACAACTTTTTAGTGTTCATGAATTTTCTGCACTTTTTCCTTAGTCAAATTTTGTCAACTCGACCCAAAATCTGTTCACTTTGTAATTTACAAATTGTAAATATTTGTACATCAGTCAATAGTGGACTTAGTGATATTCAGCTGGATATCATTCAGAGGAAGGTCACATTATAAACACTGATTGTAGCTCTCCTCCTTTTTTGTCCATTTACCGTCCTCTGAATCCTTTCCTCATTCATAGTTAAATATTGAAACAGATTGTGTCTGAACCGGCCGGCAGTGAGGTCAGTCATGGATGAATTACTACATTGCCACGTCATTCCCATGTGAGATTTACTCTAGGTTGAAACAGAATCAGTGTGTGATTTTGAACAGAATGGTTCTGGTCGTCTCTCAACTTTTATGACAACTAAATTTTCACGAGGCCAACCAACAGTACATTTCTTTCCAGACGACCATTAGGTTGTCACAATAAAAAGAATTTTCTCTGATATTTTTGTTTGCAAAATTGTTTAATTAAATTATTTTTCTTATACAGGTCGACAGGTCGCTTTGATGGTTTGTTGGAAACTTTACACTAAGGAATTAACATTAGAAAAATGCAAGAAAAAATTAGCAAAGTTCGGTCAAGGAGAGGAATTTACACACTGTATATGATAGCCCTACTGGTAAGTACTAATAAAGTAGAGATTTATTTACAAGGTTATTCTTTCACAATAATTGCAATCTTTGTATTTTTACTTGTTTTTTCTGTAGGACCTGCTGTCTGTAAGTTTATTTCTGCCTTTAATCAGTCGAGAAATTCGGGATCTGGGAGCATCTCCCCTGATGGTTGGAGTTTTTGGGTCAGTGTATGGGGCCATTCAACTTTTTTCAAGTCCCATTGTGGTGAGTTATTTACCTAATGTACTGTTAGACTTGAAAACTACTTAATAGCTGCGTTTACTTTTACTTAATGTCATTTTTTTTTTATTACAGGGGAGAGAAAGTGACAAATATGGTAGAAAAATAATTTTAATTGTGATGTTAGCTGCATCAGCTTTCGCCTATGTGGTTCAAGGTAGTGCCGGAAATTTGGCTCTAATGATGGTTGCAAGATGCCTTGTAGGTAATGCTTTGATGAATTTTCCTTAAAATATTTACACTAGACTCTTGAGATTGTTGAGTCCATCTTACTCCTCACTTTATGCAATATTTTGATTTTTTAAAAAAACACAGGTATGTTCAAGCATACACAAACTATCGTAAAAGCAATCTTGGCTGACTTGGCTCCAAATCAGAAGTCCTATGTATTTGGGAATGTAAATGCATTTGGATCGATGGGGTATATTGTAGGTAGGTTGACGTTTTCGTGAATGGAAAATCTTGCGTAGGTATATGGTAAGAGCTCAGCTAAGCTTATTATATTCAATATTATTGTTGTACAATCCCTAATAATCCGGAACAGCCCTTATAATCGGGATTGTAATCCCAAATAATCGGGCTAGTCTCTTGACTGTTATATAAGCTGAGCAAAATTTTGAGGTCAAAAAGCCTAAACTCTCATTTTTTACTCCTCTCTCACAATTTTTCTTTGCTTGTTTTTGAACTCACAAGAGATATGAGCAAGTTATTATAAAGAATGTCTTGGTCTAATTTGTGAGCATAATAATTTTGAATTCGTCTGGTGAATATTTTTCCTTTCACGTTTCTTACTAACCGGAAAGTCTTAAGCTTAGCTCTTACGATATTCGTAAGATTTTCCATTCACGGGAATTTTTAAAAAAATAAATTACATAGACTTAGAATATGACATTTACTTACATTTGACTACTTTAACAATTTTCAGGTCCAACAATTGGAGGTCATTTGGTAGCATATGAAAATGGATTTCGTAATGTGTGCTTCTTAACTGCTGCGATCTTTTTTCTAAATATTTGTGAGGATTTACTATTTTGATAATATTTGTAAAAAACTGGGATTCTAGTATAGATGCAAATATTAGTGTGTACATGACAATTGAAGCGTAATGGCGAAGAACATTAATTTTCGCAGTGTTCCTGTCACTCCTGGTGCCTGAGACTTTGTCACCCAAGACTGAAAAAGAGTCACAAAGATTAAAGAATAACAACAAAGAGGGAAACACTTTTTGCGATGTCAACATTGGGAACATGTCAAGGGGAACAATTTTTACTGTCTTGCTCCTTCGATTTCTCTTCAGTTTTGCCACACTAGGTAAGTACTTATTATTGAATTGTAGGAGTAATTTTATTGTACTATTCGTATAATCATGTGTACAAAACTTTTGTTTCTTTAATTAGCTCCACGTGCAAACTTAGCCCTTGTATTTGACAATAAATATGGAGCTTCCGTTGTGGCCCAGGGTTATTGGAATTCCATTCATGCCCTCGTTGGGACTCTGACTGGATTTGCAGTCGGTCCAGTTGTATCCATGTTGTACCGTGAAAACTACAAACCCATGATTTTACATGGAGGAATCGTTCATTTGGTAATAAGAAAAACTGAAAATTGTTATTCCATCTTTGTACAAGGACTAAAATTTTCAACTTATTGACCTTTAGATCTCCTTACTCGGCCTTTACTTTGCCCCTTCATTTTTCTTCTCTGGTCTGGCATTGACGTTTGTGAGTGCTGTGAATCCCTTCCAGGTATGTATACAAAGATATACTAACTTTGTATATTTAATCTTTAATTAGTGTAATACATTGGATTCAATTTTTTTCCATTTTAGCGAGTAGGAATTGCAGCGTTGTCATTGACTGGGACTGTAGGTAAGAATATCATTTTTATCTGTCTCCTCTCTATTGTATTTCTCAACTTGACCAATGTTCTTGACTCTTGTTCATCGTGGAAAATACAAATTATTTGTTTTTCGTTTAAATAAAAGGTGGGTCATCGACTATTCTTGGATTGGGTCAAACGGCGACATCACTTGCAAGAATGTTAGCCCCAGCAATTGCTGGTTTAGCTCAACAGACCATTTCTGATGATGGCCCAGCTCTAATTGGAGCCATCAGTGCATTTATAGGACTTTTCTGTACCGTGTTTATGATTTCAGTCCCACCCTCACCTGTGTATGTGAAGGAAAAAACATTTTGAATATGTTTTACAGAACCATTATGGTAGTCTCATTCTCAGCACACACAATTTTGCAATGTGTTTGTTGTTATTCGAGCTCTTTTTAACTTGTGAGATTCAGTATCAATGTCTTTGCAGCATACCTCATGGTTCTACTTGTTTCGTCAACATCAGTGCAAAAATTTATGTCAAGTAATTTGTTTTAATTTTAAGGATTTATCAACCGATTTGAGAGAGTGACTTTGCATGTACCATTATGTAAGTAGGATTTTCTCACATTGAAATCATGATGCCGAGTCAAGAATGGAGTTCACCTACTTGTATCTTCTTCATCCCGTGTGATTTTCATCGTCGAGAGATTCAACGTAGTATATTTTTTATAAAGGCTCCAGACACAAGCTCATCATCATTTAGGACTAATCATTAACTAATTTGTATTGTGAGGTTGAACACGTTTCAAGATAGATGTGATTGTGATGATCCTCCGATAAATGTACCAACGAAATATAAATCATGATATATTTAAGGACGCTCGCCTATTGTGATTTGAAAATTTTGTACCTAAAAGTAAGCATATAATGTAAGCGTATGATTAGTACTACTACATACTACTATTACTACTACATAGGTATCTTGAAGATACTATCTTCGCTAGCCCCAATCTAGTTCATGGTGAATTTAATATGTAATTACCAACGTAAGTTTCTAACGTTATAAAATATATTGTAAGTCAGAGTTTATTACCAATTTTACGCATTTTGAGTCGAAATTGTATCGTGTGTTTTCATTGAAATATGAATGACTATATTATGTATGAGTGGAAAATCTCATACAGCCTAAAAGTCATGTACTTACATTAAAAATATTTCCCCATTGATCCTCGCTCAGTCGAATGTGAGATTTTCCACACATGGTCATCGTCCTACATGATTAGGACAAAGGGGACAGGTCTCCATTCTGGACTAATTATTACTGATTAGTATTTAATCATCTAACAAGAGACAAAACAGTCATGTATAACTTATTTACTTACTACTACATAGTAGAGTAAGTATGTACTTGCTGCTAATGTAAGATTTACACTTTGTGTTCCCTACTACTAAATATTATATATATATATATATATATATCAAAAGTTCTCAAAGTACAACAATAAACGAATAAAAATCAGGAAACACTCGCTAGTAAAAACAAGCATTTGCTTTGACATACTACCGAAATTGGATCACTTTATTGAAAACGTCAGAATAGTCCGTGTGCAGTTTCATTTAAGCATTTCATTGTTTTCTACATATAAAGATTTTCGTTTTATGGAACTATTATGACGCATGTAACAAGGGTACGTGCATAGAAAATTTGGAAGCCAGTAGCCAAGAAAGTTATCGAACGTCAGGATGCCATTTGACACTAAGTATGTGACATTCTTTACTTGAAATCCACAGTTGAATCCTCTTCAGACAGCAAAACTTTTTCACCCGGTTAGAAAGCTGGCATACTGAGGTAGGGACATGTAGCACATGTCCAAAGTGTGCAACTTTCGTTTTTTAATAATATATATATATATATATATATTATTATTATTTATTATTTTATATTATATATATTATTTATTATTTTATATTATATATATTATTTATTATTTTATATTATATAT
>WJFB01003573.1:0-12768 GCA_009870185.1 Pygmarrhopalites habei | reverse complement strand
AGTGGCATATGAATAGTAGGAGACCCAGTGCTTAATGTGAAATAGTCAGATTTAAATGAAAAAAATTGTCCATTTTAATTTGATCGTTCTCTCCTGTCTTTCCACATGAGTAACATTACACTGTGACTGAACGGAGATGCGTTCAGTTGAGGGGACTCGTCTCATACCCAATACACAATAAGAGGGGGTAATGGTTATAAAATGGCAAAATAAATACCTTACATTCGATTATAATAGAATCTCTCTATTTTGTCCTCATACACCTTTATCTAGTATGTAGTACTTACCATAAGGGTAATACCATTGCAGTGCCTTCCATCGTCCTGACGTAAACATTATTTATGCTATAGGGTGTACGCATCGCTGAACAGGAACATTATTAACTTTTGCAAGTACACTATATTAGTGTACAGAGAGAAGGAGAGAGAGAGAGTATGATTCACTTCTCCTCAGCTATTGTTACGACCATGAGTCCACGAGATTCAACATTAAATTGCAAGGCAATCCCAGAGCAAATAGCATCAAAAGTTTCATGTGAACACCTAGGATAACAATGAGGCATGAGTGAACACGGCAAAACTTACCTAATAATGTATCCTGCAAATTTCAACCCCCCCTAAAAATACATATTGTAGTACTTACTTGTAATAATTTCTATTAAATAGGAATTACTTTTGTATAATCCTCAAAGGATGAATTTGAGTCTACTTATTTATTTAGTTTGACTGTCTAAAGAAAATTGAGTCATCACACACACACACACACTTACAATAAGTTTTCTTTGCGTATGAGTGATATCATATTGCAAGTATTCTATTTCTCTTGTGTGTTTTTTCCCACTTGCCCACTGACCAACATGTTCGTTCTAAACCACCAAAGTACTGACTGTGACTTATTGCATGCATAATGAATTTCATACATGTGTTAGTTTGACCCTACCCTCTCTCTCTACACCCTGTGTAATGTTACATTACCTACATATGTAATGGGAAATGAGGTAGGGATGTAGTGGGTGACTACAACGACAGGGAATCGTGGACGAGGGGATGTGAAAAGTGAAAAAAGAGCAAAATGACTATTGTTGTTGTTCTTTCATTTGTTCACAGTTCACATTGTTATTAATTTTAGCCAGGTAGGTTAGGTTCATAATTGTACACCGCACACAACCATTCTTTCTAACTTTGTTACTGTAGGTAGTTGTACAAAAAAGTAAAGAGGAGGAGGGGAACATAAATACCTCCTTGTATAAATTTAACATGTGATGTGTGTGGTTGTATTGTTACCCTCATTGTCGACAGTGCAAAAAGATCAGAGAGAAGCACTGAGTCTCTCTCTCTAGTTGTTGAACGTGAAACATAAATTTTCAACAGTTTACACTTCATATTTCACGACGACGACAATCATTTTGTGGACGCCAAACCATATTATTATCCTATCTGAACCACAAGATTTTAATTCATGCTCAAGTTGAAGCGGAGTGTGACAAGTCACCAGATATTAAAAAGTATGTTCACACAAGATTACTATTAAATATGTGATAAATATTTTTCGACAAAACTTGAAATTTTTCTAATATGTATATTGTATTATACACAAACACAACATACGTGCATATTACAATGCACGTATGCATGGTGGAGTGAAATGCAGTGGTTGGTGGTGGTGGAGGAGGAGTGGATGAGGTCTCTAAAAATCACCTAATAGGAGAATATACATGATTACGAATTATATTATTACACTGCAGTGAGAGAGGGTTACTCATAATAATAATCAAGAGACACAGAGTTAAAGTAAGGATGGGTTAGGAGTGACGTTACCTACATGTGATACATTTAAACTCTTTAACCATGAAGAGCTGTGTACTGGTAAACTACTTACATACAAGATCAACAGAACTGTACATCATCAACATTAAGTGTAAAGAGAGTCATGGACGTTGAGTACAAAAATCATTTTTGGTTTACTATACTCTGCAACCATACAATGCATTGTGATCCTTACTCCATAATACACAGAATTGAGCTACCCCCTCGCCCTCCCCATAAAATGATTGTCAATTTTTTTAAAAGTTGAGTTTAGTTGTGTGTAGTCAACGACGAGTCATTCAGTCTAGGAGAAGAAGAGGGGGAGATGAAATGAAAGCGAACATACACAACACAAGGCGTGTTAAATAGATACATTTAGCAGTGTTTTTTGTGTATGTGTGTGTTGTGCCTGTGGTTGAATTAGTCATCCTCCTCATTCTCGTCTCTCTCTTCATATCCCAGTCATTGTCAGAGACGGATGAACAACAAGTTCACAATTCAAATATTTATCTGGTGCAAAAATTCTCTATCGATTCTAGTAAAAGTTTTTTTTGTTTTTTAACTCACTCCGTTTTACTCCATTAGTCTCAATTTCTTATCGTCGTCGGAATTTGTCAATTGAGCCATTTAAGTACTTCTCCTTCACACATTAGAGTGTGACACACACACTGTGTTATTTCTTATCGTGTACATACACATTTCTGTGTGGTATTCAGAGGCGGAGGGCAACTTGAGTTTTTCCTCAACTTTTATTTTTCATTGTAGAGTGTGATACAGATAGAGAGGAGTAAATACTTACTTACTTCTGTCCCTTGTTATATTTTGACTTTACAATTTTGCTAGTTGTTGTTTGGTGCTGGTTGTGTGAAGACTCGTCCTCCTCTCTTCCCACTTTTACTGTTGTGTATATTAATTACTTTCGTTTTTTGTTTTCACTTCAAATTTTTATTATTATCATCATAGTCCTTGATGTGATTTATTTCTTTTTTTCAAAAAAACAACGTCCCTCCTTTGTGAGTCTTATTATTATTATTGTTATATTTTTAGTGTTGAGAAGTGGTTAGTTATGTAATTGTGATCTGCAGTCTATGATTAAATATCACGACCGTTGTCCCAGTCTTTATTGTCCTGTTGAAGTGACACATTACATACGAGTATCTGTATGTACTAGAAAGCTTGGAACAGGAGGAAGAAAGCGTGTACAGTGCTTAAATTGAAAAGTTTAGGTGTGTGTGTTCATTGGAGAAGTTGGAATAAAAAACTTGATTAAGATTTCATTCAGTAAAAATATTATATACCTACTGAGTAGTTCCTCTGCTGTAATATTGACATCGGTACTGGATGAAATTTTTCAAGTTTTTACGGATAACTGATGCCGTCAAAGGTAAAAGTTAAATTTTTTTGGGAGAACGTTCCCTGTCACTGTTAATGTATCTTTTAATTGTACTCAATCAAAATTACACAATGAAAAGGAAAGGATCCATCATGGATTAAAATAATGCGCAGTTGAAAGCTAAGCGTTCAATTAGTGAATTTCAAACTAGTGACATGGGAGGATATGATTGGTAGGCTGTTGAAATGGCTATCAAGGTGACCATTTTTCCAGGGTTCATTTTGTTGCCATGTTTACTCTTCTAGCTTTTACATCTCCATTTACCATTACCTGTGTACATTTTACAGAGAGTTGATTGGATTATTCCAATTTTTTTCCTCATACAAGATGATACGGTCAAGTATTTCATTCCAGTGTTTTTGTAGGGTACAAATATTTTAGCTAGAATAGTGTTAGATACCAGTTTAGAAGTAGAATCATTTAAAATCTGTGAAGTGACAAAAACAATCAAATCGAATGAATGAATCCTTACTTTTCCCCATTATACATTGTATTGAAATTGAGGAGTGAGAGAAGCAATAATTATTATCCATGTGACTACTTTGTTCATCTACCATAATACATACTGCCGATTGATATTAGGTGTACGAGATTGGGAGACTATGTAGTCAACGTTGCACAACATATAAAATATAATACAAAAAAATAAGAAATCAAATGAGGGGTGGGTCATCATGACAAACTACAGTAGTAATTTGTTTGACATGGACCTGATTGTTGGTCAAAATGAAATTAATTTGATGAATTACACAAAAGACAACTACGATAGTGGTGACAACGATGGACAATTACCTGACTTGATAAATCACTGTTCTTGTTCTACTGAAGGAAAGAAAACAACTGAGGGTGTCACTGTTGACTATCATAATTGGCAAATTGTCATCGTAGTTGTACTCATCTACGTCATCTCATACCTCACAAAGAGAACTTTCAAAGGTTTGCATGAAAATTTGATTGTGTCACACAAGTACTTACGAGATTAAAGAGTCCATCATAAAGTAGGAACAAGTGTTATATAATTTAGTCCTCTGGGACTAAATGGGAGAGACTCCTTTCCCAATTTACGAGACCGTATAATAATAATTGTGATTTTTTTTATCTATTTTTAATTTGTAGGAGAGAACACTTCAAGTAGTGGATTTGGACCACCGAGAAGATATAATTCCGTCTCGGATGTCCCCTTGCCGATCGACAGCAATGTTTTACGAAAAGTGGCTAGTCTTACGCTTGCCGAGCAACAAAGTCAGAGCAATCTTAATTTGCAAAAGGGGGCCGTATCCAAACCAAAATTCCTCCCAGAAAAATTGGACTTTCGAATGTATGAAAAATTTGAAGGACAAATGTTAATTAATTGGTTCGTCTCATCATTCCAAGAAGGCCATTATTTGAAAGATTTATTGGCTCCACAAGACTTGAAAATCTTGGCTACTCAATTCTGTACTCTTCTCCTCGCTGCTGGAGTTCTCAAACAAATTGAAGAGAGTGAAAGTATACCGTTAGATAGTGTTTTTCGGGTATGAACTTTCTCCAAAGCATTTGTACACTGTTACATTAATCTTATAAAATTATTTTTGTAGTATGTTAACTCAATGGAACTGTTTTTTGAATCCCCTTTTTGCAGCCTGATTTAATGTACTATTGGTCACATAGTGAGTCTCCAGCTATTTCTTGTCAAGTCCCTGGAAAGTTACCTCCAGTCTCCTGGCCGCCTAATGAAGCTGCTCCCCTCATACGAAATGGAGCCAAATATACGGAAGCAGGTCAGTTCTCATCTTCACAAATTCCTGCTTTTGTAAAATTACTTGCTAGTCATCATGGAAAACTTACTGAGGGGCAGCGCTTGTTGTTATTATTATTACTGGGGAAAATTTGGGGAGAAATTAAAATTTTGAACATTTCAATGTCAAATTATCATGTGATGCGAAATCTTATAATGGGTTCTCTTCGGGGCTTACTTTTGGCTGATATAAATTTACAATGTAGTATGTTATAATTATTAAGGGAAGGGAAATATTGGGGTACTTTTTTAGAATATTTTTATATTGCCATAATACATTCTAAGTTCGAATGTAAGACTTTTTTTTAAAAAAGAAAGAAAATGTTTATATATGTGAGGGACTGCTAATATAATTTGATATTTACGTTATTCTTCCATGCTTGACTTGTTGCTAATAATGAAAGGGATTTTTTTATTAACAATGGTGGCTGGAATGTGAATGGTTGTATTATATTCCAGTGGGTGAGAATACGGGTAATGTGGGTGGGTCAGAATGTAGTAGTCGTACCCTGTCTCCGGAACATCTGCCCCCGGTCGGGACTGTTCCTAAAACTGTGAGTCATTTTGAAAGTGAAATTGACCTAACACGACCGGAGCAATTCCTCATTATCACTACTAACAAAGACCTTTCAACCCAGGATCCAGGTCGGTTTTTCTGATATGTACACTAACACATAAATAATACTTTCTTATAAACAAAAAAACAAAAATTTGATATACAGCGGGTGCTCTTTGTTCCATTTAAGTATATACAAAAGTTTTAACATGGGAACTTTCGCTGTGCTTTTTCACAACAATTTTCATACAATTTTAAAAAATGTTTTGTTTCCTAAAAATATGGTTTGCATGAATTGCTATAAAATTTTTGGGATTTTTTTTACATAACTCTAGTTTAAGAATAAAATACTAAATACATGACTGTAGCTGACAGTGTATATCATAATGTATAGAGTTCCAACAAGCGGTCATGGGGTTAAAGCGAGAACATAAAGAGATACTGGAAAAGAAAGAGGCGGATCATGCCGTTCAAGTTTTCTTGGGCCGAGGTGAGGCAGCTGCTCTGGTTGACAAATATGTCAAGAAGATTCAAGAGTTGGAAACTGAAATTGAGAAGCTTAAAACAATTAACGAAATTCAAGTGAGTTAAAGTTGTCTACAATGGCATGCTCCTCCTATACTACATAATCAAAGTCTGAATATTTATCGTTATTTTCCAATAGAATTTAACGACCAAAGCTCAGCTTGATTTCACATCACCAACTACTGAAAATGCACCATCCGTACAAACTTCCCAGGTTCCTCCTCCACCTCCTCCCATGCCCGGTCAAATGGGACTACCTCCTCCTCCCATGCCCGGTCAAATGGGACCTCCTCCTCCTCCCATGCCCGGTCAAATGGGACCACCTCCTCCTCCTATGCCCGGTCAAATTCCTGGTCCTCCTCCTCCTCCTATGCCCGGTCAAATTCCTGGTCCTCCTCCTCCTCCTATGCCCGGTCAAATTCCTGGTCCTCCTCCTCCTCCTATGCCTGGAGGGGCACCGCCACCTCCACCTCCAATGTCATTTTCAGGAGGTTTGGCTGGCCCATTGCCTCCACCGCCTCCACCCGGATCAGGTGGACCAGCAGCTTTTCCATCTCCTCCGAGTTGGGTTTTGGCTAAACCCCCAGGTAAGATGTCATTCCCATTAAAAAGATAACAATGATAGTTGACTATTTAATTAAAGACCATGGATATCATATAGCATTACGGAAAGCACCGATATCACCACAAGCACCCATGAAACCTTTGTATTGGACTCGGATTCAATGTCAGCCTCCTAAAGTCAACCCAGTACCTGTTGTGCCAGACGCTCAGGAAGAGCAAAAGTGAGTTGATTATACATCATGGATTTGTCTAACTAGTATGTATGTAGTACATATTATTTTTGTGTCACACAGAGATTCCTCGGATGGAGACGTCAAGAGTAAATTAAAATTGTGGGAAACAATTGAGGTCGTACCAGTGGATAGCTGGGATGACTTTACAACTCTATTCTCTCGTCAAGTTGTGGAGAAAAAACCTAAGGTAGCTGTGGAAGAGAAACCTGTTAAAGTACAAGCAATGAAAATTTTGGATAGCAAGGTACTTGGACCAATCAAACAATGAATTGTAATTGTAAGGAAAATATCCCTGTGCCTTCTACATGTTTGTTTCTTCTTTTTGTTTATTCACAGCATTCACAAAATGTCGGTATTTTGATTAGAAGCAAGGCTTTGGAAATTCAGACTGTCCAAAATGGTATGTCATTTCTCATGCAAGTCAACTTTCTACTACACTGCAAGGATACTTAAAGTCATATTAATTTGACAATCTTACAGCAATCTTTGGTTTTGATTTGAATGTTCTGAGTCTCGATACATTGGAAAGTATACTAGACAATGTAAGGAGAATTCATTTTACATTTAGAAATTATTTATTTTTGGATTTTGTCTACAAATATACTCACCATTACAGAAAGCAACCCCAGAAGAGTTGAGCATGTTGAAAGATCATGTGCAAAATAACCCGGATATACCACTAGACAAACCAGATCAATTTCTCTATGACCTCAGTCTTATACCTCATTATCAAGACAGAATTATATGCCTTACCTTCCAAAGTACTTTCTTTGAGTCTCTCGGGAGTATCGAGGCTAAATTAAGTAATTTACAACTAATATGCGAACAACTCATGTCTTCAAAAGAATTACAGCGTGTCCTTGCACTCGTCCTTACTTATGGTAACTATATGAATGGGGGGAATCGGGATCGAGGTCAAGCGGATGGATTTACTCTTGATATTTTACCAAAACTTCGTGATGTTAAGAGCAAGGATAATTCTTTCACCTTCCTTCATTATATTGTCACAACTTTCATCAAAGTAAGAATGAAGGGGGAAACAATATTTAACAAGGGAATAGAATATTTCCTTCATTGTAATCATACCTAATCAAAATAACCCCATCATCATTATTACAGAGATACGATGAAGATCGTGGTACACCAGATGCTAAGCTTCCAGTCCCAGAACCAAGTGATATTGAACGGGCCACAACACTAAAATTTGATGATGTTGAAACAGATCTTCGTAAATTGAAAAATGATCTTGGCAGTATGTCCATTTAATAGTATTATTTATTTATGTGATGATATTTGAGTGAAAAATTGTTATGCGGATTTAATAACTTGTATACATGATTCAATGGGTAATACACATTATTCCTTTTCTACAGTTTGTTCGGGAAGAACAGAGAAGGTTATCCAGTCTTCAAAGGAAGAGAATTTAGAACCATTTAAAGGAAAAATGACATCTTTTCTAGAACAAGGTATTATGTCACTTTATATAGAAAAAATATTGAGGCCAAATTAAATAATTTACAAAGTTATAAATGGAAGACTACTATGAACTATTTTCTATCCTATGTAGCCAATAAAAAAATATTAGATATTGAAGAAAATTTGGAGATTGGAAAGAACAAGTAAGTAAATAATTTGGAGAAACATTACTTTTTTAATGTTATTTTTAAGAAACTAGAAAGCAATCATTGCATACAAGTTATTTAAAACAAATTGCATATCTACAGATTCGTACTCACAATGAAATTCTTTGACTACGTACCAAAGAAAAAGGCTGGAGAGGAACCAGGTAAGTATTTACAAATTTATCGTCGAGTGTAAACTATTTTCCACTGACAACTCTGACACTACGATGGGAAAATTAATGTGTATTTTATGATAATTATTTTTTTAGCACCTGAAGATTTTTTCACAATGTGGACACCGTTCTGTCGCGACTTTAAAGAAATTTGGAGAAATGAACAACAAAAGATACTAAAGGAGAGGTTAAAGGAGGCTGAGAAGATTGTGAAGGAAAAGCAAACGGCAAAGAATACTATTATTATCAAGAAACCACGAGTAGGAGGACTGGTAAGTAAACAAATAATTTCAACATGTTAGTACTACATATCCGGAGAGTTAGATGACTTACTCAACTGTATATATATGTTAATATTGTTAACAGAAAGATCGATTTCGGAGAAAAGAAAAGAAAACAACGGACTGACATACCAAATGAAATTATATATAAATGGCTACAATATGCCATGATCTATAGATTCCTCATGCAAAATCCCACTTGGAATGATAAAATGTATTACTACATTTAAAGAAAGACCATACCAAAAAATACTTCTACAATTGTGTGTTAAAACATTGAATAATCATTATACTGGTGACTACTACTTAGATTTAGATATTGCCAGGCTAGAATTTAGTTTTTTGTACATCAAATTATTTATATTTATATTGCTGTTATAATACATTAGTGCTGTATTACAATCTCGTTCAGTTAATACACAAAAGAATACGAATACAATTAAGAGAAATCAATGCGCATTTAATAATAAAAAATAATAGACGCAGTTACTCGACATTGAAAAGCCAATTGTGTGTGGAAAAAATTCCTTATTAATCATGAATAGAAATATTTTTATTTTCCTTTTAAATTTTTTTGTGGTTTATAGGGAGATAGAAAATTGATTGAGAGCATCAAATTCTTAATTTCATAAAAAACTCATATTGAATTTCATTCTGTGTGAAGCTTCAATCAAATGAAAAAAAAAGTATTTTACCTTAAATCACAAAGATTATTATTCTATCTGCCATACAAAATGGAAGAATCACATTTACATGAACATGTCGTCGAATCCTGGGGGAGGAGGTTCATCAGGATTTGGAACGGACCAATTAGGTGCAGAGCCTGGAGTTGGATTTGGTGGACCAAAAAGGTCAAATCTTGCTCCAGGGGGGACAGCTGCAGGTCTATATTGACAATATCAAATATTAAATAATGTCAATATCAAACAAGTTCAAGCAAGAGAAACTTAATGATCATACGGTAATCTCCCAGGTGGTCCAACAATGGGTGTTCGAAACCTCGTGGGTCAGCCACCATCCCTGACCCTATTCCTCGAAGAGGGTCCAGATCTGACCTTCCTAAATCACCAGCGACGGGAGGAACAGACCTAAAGAAACAGTTGACAAGACGTATGTTTAAAAGTTGTCAATTCTTGTAGGTTGACTTTGGACACTTTTTAAATAAAATCTTACAATGGTGGATTCGGAAGTCTATTAACTGGTGGTACTTGATTCGCAGCAGGGACATTGTTGTGTTCTAGATTCGGACTGGAAGTATTTGAAGCAACTTGTCCTAGCACAGTCTTCGAGTCTCTATTGTCTGCCATACTATTTCGATAAATACTTTCAGGGTCTCACGAATTTGCCTAGTACAAATACAAATACGGGTGCATAGTCAATATGAATTAATCTTTCTGTTTAATGCGTCGTAAGTATGATGTACATACTAAGATTCTTAGTAAACACAAAAATATTTGTCAGAATCTTTTGACTTACTTTGTAGAGTCCTCAGACGACCATCCGCACACAGGAAATTGATGTGAATAGAAAATTGAGAGATGACAGGTCGGAGATGAGGATATTTTTGTCAAAAAACGAAGAATGACAGGACCAAAAAATGAAATTTCAAAAAAAGTACGGCGATTCGGTGGCGGTAATTTTTATTCAAATCGGTCCATATTTTGTCGGGAACCAGAAAGTCAATTTATTAATAATTTAGTTTTGTTGCTGCACTTGGGTCAACTGTTTACGATGGACCCACCACCATGAATTCATCGAATATTGTTCTTCGACATAAACATCCGGTCCAGGAAGACGATTGCAGCTCTGATGAATCGTCAGTTAGTTCCAGAAATATTTCTTCTGTTGATTCGAGGTCATCAACAACTCCAACCCCTACTACATCGGAAACTGTGTCTACTAACTCTGAACTACTCATTAATACAAACAGGGACACGAGTCTCGAGACTGACGACTCTGGGTCAAACTCGGACAAGTGTGATAAAGTAGTATCAGGTCGTTCCCTTTTGTACCGGGGTCAAGTTAATGTCAGTGGTGGTGGTGGTGCTACGTTTCAGGATAAACCAAAACATTTTAGTGATAGTCTTTTCTCAAAGTCCTCCTCGTCTAATACAAATTTTAAACGTCGACTCTTCCCATCGTCATCTTCCCCCGAGGAGGAGGACAGAAAGGTCAACAACAAGTGGAAACAACCTGAAAAAAGAAGAATCCGAAATTTCCTCCTGTACCCATTTTTTATTCACAGGAACGGCTTCTTTACAAAAATGTATCAATTGTCCATAAGGTACCATAAAGAAATTTGCCTAGTCTTGTTCCTTTTGGCTAGTGGCCTTCCCTTTCTACGCTCAAAGTGAGTTTGATTATTTTCGTATCTTGACCACATGACATATTTATAATATAGTATTCAAAACTTGTGATATTTATTTGATTTGTGTGTAGTCAAAAATTGCTTCGATCCGTGCAAACGCCTGGACCCTTTTTTGATGAACCAGAGAATCGTGATTTAGTAGAGGATCATTATCAAGGAGAATATGTTGACTTGGTAGGACGATTGCAATTTTAAATACATGATGTGTCATTTTGTGATATATTAACTAATAACCATTTTGGAATTAATTATAGGTTCAGAAAAAAATCCCTAAAGCTCCTTCCTTTGTTTTTTACTACGCTCCCTGGGATTCCGAATCCCTTGCCGCAAAATCTGTATTCCTGGATGTAGCCAGACACTTTCGCCTTGTAAATACTTTTATATTAATGCACTTATTTACACAAGATGACTTTTTGAAGGCACGTTGTAATGTATTTTTCATCTATTTCTCTCTTTCTCAAGGCTAAGGGGGACCAAGTAAAGTTTTATGCCGTCAAGTAAGAAGATCCATGCATTCTTTTATCTTCTTAAATTCATAGTGTTATAATGCTTTGTAGTTTAATTAATTCTATTTAATTCTATTGGTTATAATAATTATTGATATTGTGTTATAAAGTTGTTGGTGGCCTGATGGACAGTGTCGGCAAAATTACAAAAACCTTTCACACTATCCTATATTTGTGGCTCACATCATTGGATCTGCTGTAAATATACCACATACTTTTTATTGACAAATTACCTTTCATTTTAAATCGCTAATATAACATTTTACTCAATTGGTGTATAAATTGTTATGAAACAAAATTTAGGGTATAATATACAATGGTCCTATCCGAGCTGAGTTGATGATACGCTTTTTGAATTTAATTCTTCAACCGGTGACTCGAATCGACACAGAAGACGAACTTTGGAGATTCCGAGCACAGCATGATGTGAGTTACATTTGGTATTTCAAAGTGTCAGAAGAAGACTCTTTATACTTTTTATAACTACTATAATATTTTTAAATAATATCCTAGGCGGTCATGTTGGCATTTTTCAATTTTACCTTGCCTGATTCATCTTCTTCATTTGACATTTACCGTCAAATGGCTTTGAGGAACTTGGAAGCCGATCCATTTGGTCAGGTATAAAGCAATTGAAAGTTTTTTCATCACTCTATTCCTTATGTAACATTACAATTACTGATTGTGTTTTGTTGTTGGGTATTCTACTCAGGTCGGTTACGGCGTATTTCTGCTTCGTTCACTGGCAGAAAAATATTTTGTCACATCATCAAACTCTATTTCATTAGTGCTATTCAATGAGATTCATACAGCCAAATGGCATGGAACTCAAGGTAATGGCTCAAACGATTAACGAAAAGCTGATTGTAATAATTACACTCACTGTAATATTTATGTTACTTTAATTCTATATCTTTTGTAACTTGTAGATGTGAGGGCTCCTGTGAAACAAGTAGCTGATTGGA
>WJFB01003572.1:0-12770 GCA_009870185.1 Pygmarrhopalites habei | reverse complement strand
TCCCTTTTCAAAAATTCATTGGCATCCTCCATGGATATTCCTTGCTTCGCTAATGCTGCCTCCGTAGGACTCTTATAAATCCTGACCTTTCGCCAACGGTGCCATGAGTAGTCCTTTAACCACTGAACCTTTTGTGGAAACCTGACGGGGGTCGTCAACCTCATGTTGACGAGGATTTACAACAATTCCGAAGTCAAAAATATTCCAAAAATTTTTTCGCCGTGTTCAAATCCGTCCCTCTCTACAGTTGACGTTCACGCAGACTTTAGACTCGCTTTGGGTTATACTTTTTTTCTTTGTTGTCGGAATCGTTTGGTGAAATGCAATCTAATTTCCCAGGGTCCCTTAGGTCAAATGACCATTCATGAAAGCATAAACCTGTTATGATGACGTCAAGAAATGCAATGTTAAATAAATGACCATGAAATTTCCTTCGAAACGATTCATATTCCACTTATTTTTAATTCAACGATAAAGACAGCTCGATTTCATACATATTTTGGGATTCAAATTTTGGATTTTTTTATATTGAAATGACATAATGATAAGGAAATGTATTTATGTAATTATTTTTTTTGTATTTACTTCGAGAGCGGGGCAGGTTTTTGGTTTTCAGCAAACCAACATGCTGACCGCATAGAACTTTTTTTTACATATCAGGTATGTATTTTTTTATTGTTATCTTCCTCGCTATGTACCATAATAATTGTATTAATCATATTATGAAGGTATAGTATTTAACATTTAATTCAACAAGCTATTACTACAATACGAACGAAACGCAACTTGAATAAATTTATTTTTGAATAATTTTTACGTAATAATTATTATTTCTAAATTTTTTAATCAGCGAGAGTCTTCCACGTCTGGTAAATATGTTTTTTTTGTAGGTAAATGCTTCCATTTTAATTGTGGATTTTTATTCTTATTTCCCCTGTGTGCTCATTGCTCATTTCCATTTCATCTTATTATTTTTTACTCACTAGTTACTCGTTTATAAAGTAAGCATACAGACACTTTTCATCCATTTCATTTTGGATCTCCATTATTTCAATATTATTATTTATTCATAATATATTTATTTGGATTTGTAACGTTGATTTGATGAGAGTATTTATTTACACAATAATTTTCTAAAATTTATATATACATTGAATATTTTCTTATACATGTGTGTAGTATATAAATAGTTACACGCGTACAAACTACAAACAAACAACAGTAAAATCCTAAATTATTAGAGTAACCTATTTTATAATAAATCAGGAGGTGAACTCTTCAATTTTGTTCACTCATCATCCGTGACAATTTTGTCATAAACTTTTTGTCCTTCCTAATATGCTCTGCGTGCTGGGTTTACATTTTGTAAACCGTTACTGTTAGTACATACATATGAAATACACTGCAGAAAATCACTGCTTAAATAATATCTAAATTGTTGCTCAAATACAATTTAGGCATTTTTTTGCTCTTAAAATACTTTCATATACCTCATATATGATCCATATATATTTAGTGTAGTTTAACCTAGTGTATGCTATATATCAGAATTAATCCTAAGACTAAAATGATTAACATTAGTTTTCTTCGATACTTATCTTTAACATGTGTAGGAGAGAGTAAATAAAAACGTCTGACAGAATTTTGTGAACTGTGTCATGTCAAAATGACAAATTACGAATGAAATCTTTGTTGTTACATTTCGAACAAATTATTATTTCTTTAGCCACCGTTATAAATCCAGCTCCGATTTTTTTCCAAATGTATTTTTACTTTTTGTTTTCTATTTTGTAAAAACTCCTAACCACTATATATCATAATGTAAATTTATAAGTGTAAGTGTTGACATTTTTGCAAGTAAGACGTATACGTATATAAAGAATTTGTGATGTCATTTCGTTATACTCACACATTTAAAATGTATTTACATAGTATCTAACTTTATTCTATTACTTACAATAATAATAAACATAATTTTACAAATATTTCATATATTTTGCTTAAATATTCTATACAATCCATTAAAGTACCTCGATTTATATTTATGTATGTATATTATATGTACATTTTTCTGACATAAAATTTTTAAGTTAAAAACATAAAATTCCAGGAAACGGGAATATGACGATATAGTCTCTTATATAGTAATTGTAGCAAAAAATGTCTCCCATATATATTGCAAACGCATTTTATCCTGGAAATTATTCACTCCTATACATTAGACACATTTGAAATAGGGACACATCATTAAAACTTGCAAATGATTTAAATTCAATCAACAATGTCAACTTATTCCCATCATTCAACCACAAATCACGGATTAAAAAGTTCAATAATAACAGAGGGTCATGTGAATATTGAATAAAAATTGTTTTTTAAGTACAGTAAGTACTTCATAAGAAAGAATATAAAAAATTAGTATTGAAAAGCTTGTCAGAATGTGATAAAAATCTAATTTTGTGATCGTCATATATTTCAAAGAACGGGAAAAAACGTTTGGAGGGCGTCCATCATAGGATTCTTTTCAGAAATCAAAATATGTCATAAACATTTAAAATCAGTCATGATCCCACTCTCTTCCATCTCAGAAATGATCAAACATCTCCCCTACACACACATACACAGTGTTAAGGAGGATAGAGAATGAATAGAACAAGGAACGGTCATCCCCAAATAAGAATCAATGAAACATTCTCCATTGTCCCAATACATTATTATTTCACATGATATTATTCTTTTTTCTCCTTAATTATTCAGAAATGGGTCATGGAACATGTAGACACGCAACATTCATTAATTATCATTATTGCTTTTTTTGTAAGTCACATCCATCTCGCACAGTTCTTACACATCTCTAGAATCCTGTTTTTTTGGTACAACTCATCCTGCTTTTTTATATTTTAAAAAAATCTACTGTGCTAATTTTTCATTTCCGTTTACAGTTTCTATACACACACATACACACGTCACACATCTCGTAATAAGAATATTCCATGGATGTCATGGTGGGGATGATGGTGATTATAGAGCACTAAAAATAAATGAGAACAAAATTTTTGCACCTTGCATGGTCACGAAATATTAAAAAGAAATTAGCCTACCTACACACACGCATTGTTCACTCCAGTACAGGGTGCTGTGTTGTACCCGTGAACGAAAATCATATTTTTCGTAAGTACACACACACAAACACAATAGAGTGTAACTTTGGAAAAAAAAGTTTCTTGTTCCCCAACCTTAATAATTCCTCTCATCAATTCATTTCTCATTATGAGGAGGAAGAGCACCACCACAATTCGCTCTGTATTTTTTAAAAGACATATTTTTTAGTGGGTCAGTCAGTTGTCAGTATAGAACAGTTGATCAAGGTATTATTTTAAGGGTCTTGTTCTTTCATCCTCAATTCAAACAATGTGTAGTAAAAAAGAGGAATAGTACTAACAATAACTGTTCCATTTCATGACATCCATAATTCCGTCAAGTAATTCTCTCCCTAGAATTATACTATGTGTCTGTGTACACAATATATAATCCGCGAAGATGTGGAGTCCTCGTTACATCCCTGCTACACTATATACAATACAGTTATGTACTCAGTATATAACTTGGTATTACGATGAGATGATGATGAGTGATGAAAAAATTCAGAATGTTGTTATAGATTAATAAAATTCTACTATTATTTTCTCCCCCTCTCTCCATCCCCGTCTACACATTACCCAAATGAATTTCTGCCATTGTTGATTGCTCATTAAGACTTGGAGCACGTAAAATATCACTACCGTACACACACACGCATGGACTCATTATCTGTATAGATAATGGATATATCCATCCACGTTGTGAGTTTTCCTATTGTTCAAAAGAAGGTCTTCCCTTTTTGTGATCGTTTGATTCATCCTCACAAATAGCTGTAATAATAAGAATACTAGTACATACGGTGTCTACGAAAAAGAGAGAGAGAGAGAGAAGACTGACATACAATAGGAATAGAATTTTACAAGGAGAGGGTACCACACACACAAACTTTTGTGGGTGTGTTGAACATCTTTTTTTGTGTCTACACAGACAGCCAGAACAATACTGTAAATCAAAGATAATGAATTAAATTTACTAAATGAAAAAAAGTATTTAATTATTACAAAGTACCCAATCACAATGAATTTAACAAACAGACTGGTTGTTGGTTCCCTTCCTTCATTTCCTTTACGTCTCTCTCTCTCTGCACAAGATCTGTCAACGAAGCTAAAAACCTCAACATTGAAATTATGTGTGTGTAGTTTCCCCCTCCAATTATAAGTGGATACATGTATCACAGACTTCCATGTGTAGCCTGCATTTACTCTGTATTTAAATATTCAATAGCTCATTATTAGTACTTCCGCGTTTTCCACCACCAACTCATGTCATCATCACACTAAACTAAAATTGTGTCTGATTTCTCCCCGTGTCTCCCTGTTTGTCCTATTGATGAAATTAAACCTTACCTATTAAAAAAATATGTGTGTAGTGTTGAGGAAAAAAACGAGACAAATAATTATAAATTCCGAGTAAGAGACATGGTCATTCGTAGTGCTCTAGAAAACATGAACATTGACAATCCATAATTATTATGTCCCACGCCACAATAATTGTGTAGTCAACCACTTACAATTATTAGTGTTCAATTGTATTAGACAACATAATATTCCAAACATAAAGGACATGAAAGATATGAATGAGCATTATACTTGAGACAGGTATTATTTTTTTTTTCTCTCTCTCTCTCTCGCTGTTAACACACACTATGCGTGTTAACACAAGTTGAATAGAGTAACTCAGTTAAATTATCCACTTCAGTTGAGTTGAGAATCGTTTCTCATTACAAATTGAAAATAAATGCAAAACACATGTAATGATTACAATGAAAACTTCATTATAGACAGAATTGTTTGAGTGGATGACAACAAATCTTTGGTCAATTCACATAAATATATTTATGCCTTAATGCTCTTTCATGTCATTGCGGACGAGGGTGGAGTTTCTACACAAAAGTTTATGTGATGTGAGTATACTTAAACTTGGAAATTAATATTCTAGGGATAATTAGAATTGAGAAAACAAATTTTAAAACTCTAGCGGGTTTGTGTTAACTGATTTTAATGTACTAGACTGACCAGTGCCCTGTTACTTCTATCACCATCATCACCATCATCTCAAATATTCCCTTTTCAGTTTACTTTTAACCGTCTCATCTCCAAACACAATCGATTGTGCCGCACCAAGTTGACACTGTACAATAATACAAGCTGAAACTAATGTGTGGTACTTCTATTAGGTACTACCTATGCATCAAAATCAGCTGCATTCGTCAACACTCAAAAAAATAAACACGATTTCAAGACTGCGTGCGTGTATGTGTGTGTATTTAAAACGGTTTCTTGTACTTGTATCCATGTTTTATATGCATATCTGGTAGTAGTAGTAATAATAATCTGACACGAAATCTTTGTGTTGTGTGTGAAGGGAATAAATTGGATTTTAGCTTAGCAAATAGCTATACTTCATGTCCCCCTGCTCATACACAAAGTTTATATGATGATTTCCTTGTCCTAACATCAAATCCCTCATTCACATTTTATCGATAAATAAGATACACCTAACCTGAAAAGGATTGATGGAATAAAGGAGGAATTTGTCAATAATAAAACATACATAGGTAGTTAGTGTTAGTAGGTATAAATAGGGATCCCTTCTGTCTTCCTCTTTTAAAATATAGTACAATGCACACTTAACACATACATAATCATACACAGAGATACAAAATGTGGTTAGTTCTACATACGTGCGTGTGTGGAATGGAGTTTACAAATCTTTATTAAACGTTACACATAAAGGTACCTTGATGTCGTAGTACGATAAATATACACACATGGTATCGCATGTATTTATAGGTAGGTACAAACAAACTAGACAAATAAAATGGTGAATGTAAATAGATTTGTAAATCCAGAGATGTACAGTAGAGTAATGGTGGTGGTAGTAGCAGGTTTTTGTTGGTAACATACAATAATGATGGGTGTAGGTACACACAAATGACAATAGAGGAGGAGAGTGTACTGAAAGAGGAATCCCAGCTACATGGAGAGCCCCCGATGGAACGTTAGGTGGGTACTTAAGCAAACAGGACTGCGATTTAGAATCGATTCAGTTCAAGAGATTTGTTGTGGAGAACGAGCACTAAAATGACGGACCATCTTCCCCCTCTTTAGGTAACATGGGATATTCCGTCAGCTCCGCTGTTACCCGGTCCATTACACCTGCATTCAGCACAACGTACATGTGTCTATTACAATATAAACCTTGTCTTTACCCACACACACACACACACACACATACACCACACATGGAATACACAACAAACTTGAATGCTATAAAAAAAGACTTGGTGTACAACAGAGGAAGCGAGACAGAGACAATTGGGAGAAAGTGTGAGACACATGGAGAAAAAAGTTTCTTTTCTTTCTGCAGATTTTGTATTATTATTATTACTACTATGTACTCGACACAAGACTCCGAACAGTATCCCTGTGTGTAGATAAACACCTACTTCTTCTACATAAATAGATACACTCATCTGATTTTACTGAATGTTGTCCAAATACACTCCCAAAAGATATTATAGTATTCAGCATACTTTTATCTACACATAAAAAACATATTGTATATATAAAAGGAAGGAGAATACTAAAGTATGTGTTTTCGAAAAATCTTGTCGTGTGTTAAAACTTGTGAGATGAAGAAAGAAGTGGGAGAGAGAGAAAACCGAAGGAATCACACAATATATACACAACGTTTTGTGTGTACAGACAATTAAGATAAAGATTATAAAAAGCCCAAGTGAGCCCAGCAAAGTATGGATACAATAATGAGAATAATGTATTACAGTAAATACTGGAGATAGCTTTGAACAATTTTTTTAGAGTCATTGTTGTCGATTCATGTTTTCTTCATGACGTTATTCACAAGATGTTTGTCACCACTAACTATTCGAAAGTATTGAAATTCAATAGAAATTTAATATTTTCTTCAAAAAGAACCGACAACAATGATTCAGTTCAGCCGTTCATGAAACTGTGCGTGGGAGGTATGTGTGTGTGGGGAACATGTCCAGTAGTGAAAAGAGAAGGCAAAGGAAGTTTGAATACTGATGATATAGTACAGAGGATTTGTGGAGTTGACAAAAAGGGTACTCCTACCTGAGGAACAAAATGGGGGCATGTCACTCGTCAGTTGACACTGCTGTCAAAATCTGTGGAATTTCCTTCTTGATTGTTTGACACCCAGTTAGAAAAGACATCCCTATATAATATATATGTATGAATCAATTAATTAAAGTCAGACTTTGTCGTCCACACGATTATTACATAACATAACATAATAATCTTCACAATTGGATCATCCGGTACAAAATTTACACACAATTCAGTGGAAAAAAATCTGTGATTGTTTGCTCATTTGGAGTAAGAGGGGTTGTATACAAGAGAAGCTAAAAAATCATAATAATTATATTATGATGTTGTAAATGTAGAGAATCATCTATTCGAAGACCTACCCTAATAATTATAATTGCAAATACTTATCTTGTATATTTAAATAACCTAAGTCTGTATATAATATAATAATATTTTTATATGGAAATATCTTATCATTGGCTAGTTCCGTGTCTGCATGGATTCATCATGCAATACCCGGGGATTATATGATGATGATGATTTAACTAGATTATCAATATAATATTTATATATATATCTATCTATATGTACGTGTATTATCTCTAGCTTAAAGACTTTGGAGGAGATTAGATTATCATTATTAATAATAATAATAAAACGGAATTAAAATCCTTATCGTAAAATTTCATAAGTACGAATAAGAAATTATGGGGGAAATCACGTAAATTCAGAACCGGGCATTGAATAAGGAGCATAAGTGTGGATGTATCTGCGAAAATTGTTGAAGCCTTGAAAGAAAAACAATAAAAAAACACTCAATGAGATGAGAATACATCAAACGTTTTGTTCCAACCTTGTCATATGAAATCAAAAAAATACATTTTTTGTACATGTTAAAATTTAGTGACCAAGTATCTCACCTTGCCTGCAATGTGATACAACACATTCACTTGAACAGTATTCATCATCCCATTCTGGACTTGTCATTGCCACATTATTGCAACCATTCCGTACACACATTAGTTGACGATTGTTACTGTCCGTTGTCAAATGACTCATACCCGGCATCGGATGACCTCCAGGAGTCTGCATGTGCTGTTGTTGCATTCCACCACTCATCATCCCATGCCCTCCATCGCCCATCTACAAAACAAAGTCACCAGAAATAATCATTTTATTACGGTCATTACAACATCAAAGTCATTCAACCGTTCATCCCTTCGCTCCGTTTTTCTATCCCTTCACTCTAGAAATTCTTCGTAAACACAGTCAATATGTATGAAGAGGAGGACGTGACAGGAATTCCCTACCCTCTTCCCTTACATGTGAATACATGTACCTAATGTATGTACATACACCGACAAAACTGTCCTCTCCTCCCTATTTTCCTCATAAATCCACTCTTCCTATGGCTTCAAGAGCAAACAAAAGCCCCTCATTTGATGCAAAGCATAAATCAAATAGAAACTGATTCATTGGACGGAAATATTATTTTTTCTACTCACCGGATTCATGTATGTGTTATGTCGCATTTGTCCATATTGGTTATTATCAACAAGGTGACTATTCGTCATTTCTGGCATCATCCCATGCTGACTCTGTTGTTGCTGTTGCTGCTGCTGTTGTACTTGCTGTTGTTGTTGCTGAGATTGAGGTCCTTGTTGATTTTGCTGATTTTGTTGGGATCGCATGGTTGTTGTATGTCCCTGTTGTTGCTGTTGAGGTACACCAACTCCTCCTGGATTCTGTTGTCCACTAATTGTCTGTTGTTGTTGTTGTTGCTGCTGCTGTTGTTGCTGAGGTTTCTTATTTTGTTGAGATGGTGTTGAGGTGTGTGAGGACTGACCACCTTGATTTCCGTAATAATTTTGATTTTGATTATGGGATGTTGTATAATGTTGTTGTGCTGGAATACTGTAAACAATAATTCAAAATCAGTAATTATGTATAATCTTGATTCGAGTACACACTTGTCTGAATCACTCAAGTCAATCCAATTCAGGGCATTAATACCATTTCTATACATGTAGCAGCACTTCAAAAATCGCAACTTTATACTATGTATAATGAAATTACCTAGGGTTAAAGCTGGGAGGGTACATCCCACCTTCCGCTGAGTCCGAAGTTCTCTGTGGTCAAACAAACAAACACGGATAATTAGAACAAACATTCATGAAATTTCAGGCATCTCCAGTAGACTATCCTGTACAAACACCCACGGATGTGAGGGATTTGTGCTCACATTTTAGAACTGAATCATAACCAAAGAAAAAAAGTAATAGTTGTATACATAGTATAGTACTTGGCTGACATCATAAATAAATAAACCAACCATCCTAATTAGCATTGTTTACTAATTACCTAGTTAAATAATAGCAAAGTATATTTGGGAATAAAATAACTTCAAAAAGAACTGAGAGAGTCGAATGAGGAGTTTGGAGAGAGAGAAATGGGAATTCCTACATGTATCATCATCATTCGTCTACCCTCATCACAGAACATCACATCACATCACTTTGAGAATCAGTTCTTTCTCTCATCGTCTGATCATCATCATATCACAATGATGAGAGAGAGTATAACAAGTACATGTATATATACTCATCCTTGTCGTGTGTACTGTGTAAAGTATGAAGGAAAATAGAGATTACTCTTGCTTGGTTGCATGTTCATGCAAAAATGAAGAAGATACTTCATCCATACTATCCTTTCCATTTCGTCATCTCACATGAAAGACTCAAACATTTCACAGAGTGGAGGAGGAGGAGGGAAAAAAAAGTAGAAACCTTTCATGAAAGATCCCTTTCTCTCTATCTTCAAACTACCATTGCTACCACTACAAGACTTTTAGGAGAAAAAAATATGGGCTACGGGCTTCATCATACAATAACAAACGACCGTACCTCCTCATCCTCATATATACACACACAAACACATTGTCAATTCTGTATTATATGTATTACACAAGTATAATTAGCTAATGTATGTACATTTCACATCTCCATGTAAATTCCTCCTCTTACGTAGAAAAAAATCCACTCACAAACACACACACACACACACGAGGAGGGAAAAAGGATATTGTGATAAGAATTAATTAGAACAATCTTCACTGTAGACTCTACACACATATAATTTTTCGCTTTCTATTTTGGAATTTCTGTGTGTGTAGTAAAATATATTGATAGAGAGGAATACTCCATGTGCACAAAAGAGAGCTTTCTCCAAGGAACAATCACGTAATAATAAACGATGTCTCATTCCGTTCGTCTGGATTCATCCCTTCCCATCCTTCATTAATCCATTGAAGCAATTCATTAGCCCTAGTATTCTCCCTCCCCTGGTGTCTCTACTCTCTCTCTCCCTCATCCCAACTAGAGATATATAAATTATAAATCCACTATTCGATATACTTCGAAACTTATTGTCCCCCAAGTCCCTCCTCCTCCTCTTGTGCATAACTGAGAGAGAGTTTACGCTTCACTATCATACAATCATAGTAGGAGTATTACTCTCATAAATAATGTGCACACAAAGGATGTACTACATGCATATTACATGCACACACATTTATATTTTGAGGATGATTCGTCATCCAACTACAACTATTCTGTCTATGCAATCCATCCATTATATATTACATATTTACTACAACGACTCCACTGTCCCTTACTACAAGACCATCATCTATTGTTCCTACCAAAAAAAAAGTTTCAAAAAAATTTTACGACTAAAATACCCGAATATTTCTCTCCCTTTCTCTTGTGCTCGTCCCCTCTTCCAAATATAACTCAACCCAGACGAGGACCATAAAAAATGAGTTCAATTATTCTACCTCTCCATACGACTCATTGTCAATTACTCAACCATCCAAGTCTCATAATGCACCCACAGAAACAGGAAAGTCCAATTAAATGATGATCCCCCTCAATCTTTATAATAAATTTAACCTTTTGAATTGTTTTTCAGACATCCATGTGGAGTGTAGTACGTGTGTGTCTCTATTACTCTCTCTAATAAGAGGAGGACTCTTGGTCTCACAAAATGAGAAAATGTGTCTACCATTAGAAAGAAATAACAATAGTTTTTCCCTTCTCTCCATCCCCTCTCTCTCTCTTTCTGCTCAACTGAAAAGAATATTAATAATTTCATTTTTTCACGACAATATTCTGTATACTTCTTCTACACATTTAATTCGCTTCTTGCTTCCCTTGCATAAATCACTAATATTTAGTAGTAGTGATATTCTTGAGCATTAGGGAATGTTCACGTTTAACAACATGGAAATTCTATAATTTGAACAAATCATTCATGGATGAGATCACAAGAGAGAGAGAGAATGTAGAAAGATGAAAATGAAACTGAAAAAAAGATAAAAAAGAACTAAATGACAGTTGGTAGTGAGTGGCGTCAAGCAAAATGTGCCGTACCGTACTACGTGTTATTATTATTCTCCGTTATTTAACTACCTGAATTATGTACCTCAGTCGTGCGCAATATTTCCTCATCATTCATGCCTAGACAAGACAAATGTACACACACACACTACACATGTAAGATATAATAGAAACACAAGATTGAACAAAATTATTCTTACATGTTCAAATTCATTCTTTTTTCCCTTTGTGTGTTCAACTCGCGACTCAAATTTCTCGTTAGAGGAAACTCAAAATAGCAACATAAATTCATGATTTGAGTCTTTTCTCAAAAAAATAAATCAATTCTCTCTCCCTCTCTTCTTCTATCTCTCAAATAAAACGAAGGAACTTCTTCCTCCTTACCTATAATGATATCTTCAAAATTGAAGAAATGGAAGATGCATCCACATACAAATGTGTTGATGTGTGTATGTCTTTGAGAACACAGTCAAGTAGATAAAAATCCATGGTAAAATATCACTACATTATTATACACTCACTATAATACCATAAACTTTTCTCTAGAAGAAGTGAAAGACACGTACACTAAATTTTCTAAATCAACTCAACCTGAATTAATTAATTTGACTAAAAATATTACATTTCATGACAAAAGCACAAATTCCAAAATCAGCTTGAGTAATCATCTCAATTTAAAAACCTTTCCACACTTGACATGAACGATTTTAATAGTCTATCCAATTTTTTTAATTTTGCAAAATACTAGTTGACTCCAAAGTTTTAACAAAAAATGACATTAGGGGTACATGGAAATATTTCTCTAGTTAAACCTATCAAAAGAAATTTCGCGTCAATTTAACGCTCTAGCAATCACATTAAATTATTGTTCCATTAACATTGACCATTCAACTCTCAACATCATGATTCATTGTTCACTCTACAACGTACATCAACAATGGGGAAAAAAACTCGGAACGTATTTACGGTCATCCTTCGTTATTGCATATTATAGAGAGGATGGGTCTGTAGCAAAGAACAAATTGTATATGAGGAAGAAGGCTCATTCTAATATAACACTATGAAACTGTTTTGCTATGCCCATAGCAGTGTAAGGTCCACCCCCTCGAGTCTGCCATTCATAAAACCTGAATCTGAACGGCCAACTCATTTGCCTCTG
>WJFB01003571.1:0-12772 GCA_009870185.1 Pygmarrhopalites habei | reverse complement strand
CCGCGAATTACTTTAAGTACTAATTAGTACTGTGCCCAGTACAAAAACGAGAATCATCAGTAGTCGGTGGTCGTAAAGCATCGGATAGTGCACTCACTGCACCCATCAATCATGTCTCATCCAAATCCAACAAGTTAGTCAACATATCAATTGGCAAAAATCACAACATTGTCAAAAATCCGTGTCCTTGTAATATGAATATGAATTAATTTAATTATTAAACAAGTATCCGGAGTTGTTCGTCATGTTTTTACACACACACATACACGAATTTTGGTTGCATGGAGGAAGGAACTTAAAAAATGTTTTAATTTCTAAAAATCCCTGCCTACTATTCCTCATCACAATTCAGTAAAGCTTGTGGTGGTCCAGTCTACTTAAGTACGTAGACACACATTCAAAACCATACTTCCAATTTATTATATTATGAACTACTACAATGTACTCAAAACATTAATATAATTTTTATTGCATGTACCAGTACATGGAGAACAGGAAGGCTCTCAACGTCAAGGCCATGACTAACGTTTTTTTGTTTTAGGATACAAATTGTCCAGCATTAAATACTTGTACATAAATTGGGTATAAAATTTAAATGTTACCCTTGTGTCGAGGGGTGTGTATTTGTGCATGTCCGACATACACAGTGAGTGGTATAAATCATGGCCTTGAATTTAACGTTAAAGTCATGTCTAATTTTTGGAGAGTGCATTATAATCTGGATGTATAAGTAGTAGAGAGAGAGAGACCAGGGAACAAGTTTTTATGTGCATTCTCCATAATTTTTCCAGGCATCTCACTTCACTCTTTCCATTCGAGTGTTTCCGTGGCAGACAAGGAAAGGAAGACCGAGGGAACAGACTCACTCAAGTTCTGACAAATTTTTGGATTGTACAACACAAATTCATTCCTGTTTGAACAAAGGATAACAACAATGAGTGAGTACAAATTGGTTTACTTCAATTGTGAGGGAGTAGCAGAACCGATTCGGTTTATTCTCAAGTATGCCAAAGTCCCTTTTGAGGAGGAGAGAATTAATTTTGAAGATTGGCCGAAGAACAAACCACGTAAGAATAAAATCACTATTTTATGCCAAAAAAATTGTATGGTATAAAAATGAAGTTAATTGTATTTTTTTGGTTGTATATTTGAAGGGTTCCCTCTGGGTGCAGTCCCTGTTTTGATTGAGAATGGAAAACATCTTACTCAATCCGCGGCAATTCTTCGTTACTTGGCCAAGAAATTTGATCTTTACTCCGGAGATGACCAAAACGACTACAAGCTTGATCAAATCGTGGAAATTACGATGGATGGCCGACAACGTAAGTTGACCTTGAGATGACATGAAAAATTGAATTCACTGGTCCTATATATTTCATCAAAAACTTAACCTTTTTTATTGTATTGCAATTTAGAATGGCACAGAATCATTGACCTTGGGTTTACTCCAACCCCCGAACAACTCCAAAATGTGAAGGATGACTTGACAAACAATGTCTTCCCAAAAATACTCAAACAATTGTCTGGACTCGTAGGGGAAACAAAAGATGGAAATTTTATTCTTGGGAAAAAAGTCACATATGCTGACCTCATCCTTGGACACTGGCTTCATCTCTGGGTCAACCAAATCAATGAAAATTTACTGAATGATTTTCCAGTATTGATTAGACACAAGGAGGCTGTTTTTAATCTTCCTGGAATCAAGGAATGGATTCAAACCCGACCACCAGCACCATTCTAAAGAGAAAAAAAAATCTCAAAGTTGAAAATCTTTCAATCAATTACTATCAATACTAAATTACTGAGTTAAAATTAGTTATCCAAAATTTCTATATTTTTTCTGTGGACGCCTTGTCTCTTTGCTCCCTAAACAAAACAACTGTCACATTAAAAACAATTTGTCAAAATTTTGATCCGACTCGACGCCACTCTCACTTTTCGCCTTTCATGTCGGCTTTTTATATTATTCGGTCGTACTAGGTCCCTAGATTTTCTTCTTCCAAGATAATCATATGATATGATTCATATCAATAGCGAATCTTGAAATTTATGAAATTTTCTGACTCCTCGGATTTCTTCAAGTCAGATGTCTCCAGTGTTAGTGTGAGATTTTCATTTCATCTGACAACTCATCGAAACGTTTAGCTATAGAATTCATTAGCATTTTATTAATCTCTACTTCTCACAACACAGCATCACAAGAATGGCCTTGGTATAGCAGCTTAGTAGTATTTTTTGCTAAATACCCTTTCAACCCAATACATGCATGTGTTGTGTGTAGGGGACTCGAAGAAAGAGCGTGCCATTTGGAATTTGTGTAGTGTGTAGTAAAAGCGTATTAGTCGGTTAAAGGTTTTTTCAAAGGATTCGAGAATAACCCACTCACACAATCCTACTACTACTACTGGTGTATGAATACTTTGGAGATATTTATGCACAAATACTAATAGGTATAAGGGAATCTGACCTTGAAGGCACACACACACATCATGTGTATGTGTGTGTGTAGTAGTAGTAGTATTGTGTACTCTCAGTCGAAACATCTCTTGTCAGCCAGTATTATTATCCTCTCGTATGGAATAGTAGTAGTTATTAGGAAGGATTATAATATTCTCTAAATGTTGTAGGCCACTTTTTTATCAGCTGTCTACTCCTGTCTCTTTTTACTCTCAGAGTCCATCCATCCTCTCACACACACATGTCCAACCACAGGTCTGACACTGGATTCCTCAAAAAACCTTTTTGGTATTTTCAATTTTGAATGTTCGGGTGGGATACTTTCCTTCTAAAAAAACTATTTTTGTGATACAAAATTGTCTCTCCTCCTCTCTGTGATAAACTCTCTCTTGTGTGTACAAAAGCCGGGGACCAGACAAGTGAATTGAAAGCTTTTTTCGTATTTTCTGTGTATAGTAGTGGAGAATTATAAATAGACGACTTGGACAATTAGTTCAATCGATTATCTATTGTACATAAAATCCACATGAAAATCCACTTGGGAATTTATTAGTTTTTTGTTCCCTCTGATTGTACTCTTGGGTGGGACGTGTGTGTTTGTGCTGTGCAAAACTAGTTTTGCAAATCGAATTTTGACATTCAGGGTTAGTCACACAAAATCCACGTTTTCCATCCCATCCCAAAAATTTGAGAATCATCCAGTTTTCATCTTCTCATTCAACTAAACGTACAACAACAAATCCGTGTAAATATTTTGAGTCAAAATGAAGTTCCTGAGGGTTACAAATTTACAAAAGGTACTGACTAGGACTCAGTACACCAATCATTTTTGTAGTGTCACGTCAACTGGGAATTGGACTCTGCATGGACAATTAAAATATGAATCTCCTCGACTTTACTCCACACGAACTGGAGGAGGAGAACCAGCCTTCTCGGGTTGTGTGAGACCCGGGCATCAGAGTTATATTAGTGTACCAGGTGAATTTCCACTTGTTGGAAAAACACTTGGACAATTAGTGGACTCGGCGGCTGAGAAATATGGAGATTTGGAGGCTCTCATCGTTTCGACGGATAATGAAAGACTCACGTTTGCTCAAGTTAAAGAAGAGGTCAGGAATATAATTATCAAGGTGTAATTTTTGTAAATATAAATTAAAAGTGAATACTAATTATTTGGGAAAATTCAACAGAGTGACAGACTAGCTAGTGGCCTTCTAAAGGTACTTTCAGCAAACGACATGTACTGAAACTTGACGGAAAGGTCCCTTAGACCTTCCAGATCAATGTTTAAATGGGGGCGATTGCTTCCCTTGATCTACAGAGGTCAAACTGCAGGCAGATTCAGAACAACCATGTTGGACTTGGACACCACTAGTTCATATTTGACATTAGCCGCTATTGCAAATTAAGAGTTGACACGTAAATGTACGTGAACGGCGTCGAAGTGTGACAATTATATTATAATTTCCATACTTGAATGTCAGACTTCAACGCCGTTCACCGTCAAACACCGTGTCAAATTTTCACTCTCAGCTGCCACAAATCTTCAGTATAAACAAGTGGCGTCCAAGTAAAACATTTTCTTGTGAATTTATTCGCTTACATTTTGACTTTTGGAGGTAAAGGGATGCAGTCGCCCTAAAAGTTGTCCATTTAAACACTGGTCTGGAAGGCCTAAGGAAGCTTTCTGCCAAGTTTCAACCCAATCGAACAGAAAGTTATTTTGCCAAGTCCTTTTCATGAACTTAAAAATTATCACGGTAATAATTAATGATGAGATTTTGTGAATTTAGTTGGGAATGAATCCTGGAGACAGACTGGGAATTTGGGGTCCAAATAGGTTTGTTCAATCCCACTAGGAATTTATCAGTGTTTATTCGTCAGTGTCGTCAGTTTTTTTTCTTTATAGAAAAATGCAATTCAATAACAATTAGCATTGGTAATTTAAATCTGAATGTTTTGAAAAAGGTTTTCTCTTTTTTGTTCTTGTCGCTTGTCGTGAATAGTCGAAAATGGTACATAGCAGAGATGGCCGCGGCGAAAGCAGGATTAATTTCTGTAATTAATTTTGTAATAAAATTCAATGAAATGTGATATGGATTTTCAATAAGTTGAATTAAGGCAATATTTCTTTCTTCCTATTGATGTAGGTTTTCATAAATCCGGCTTACCAGGTTCGGGAAGTACTGTACAGTTTGAACAAAGTGGGGATAAAGTGTGTGTTCATTGCTGACAATTTCAAAACACAAAATTACCACAAACTCCTCACGGAGGCTGTACCAGAATTAAAAGATCCTTGTAAGTCAAATTAAATTAAAGTATATAGTTTTAGATGTATCAGAATTACTTTTCTGCATTGTAGCATCCACAACGATAAAGTCAACAAAGGCTCCCTCCTTACAAAATGTCATATCGATAGCGGATAAATTACCTGGCAAGTGAGTTTTTTCCCATCCTAAAAAACTGAAAATTTGTTGCATTTTCCAAATCCACATCAAATGACAATGATCTTAAATTAATTTTCAGAGGGATACTGTCTTACGAGCAGATATTAGAGGATGGATCAGACAAAGCTGAGAGAGAGAAACTGGAGAAAATTTCAAAACAAATTCAATTTGATGATATTGTCAACATCCAGTTCACTTCGGTGAGTTAAATATTGTACTAAAAAATTAATTGTACTGATATTAATCATTTAATACTAATTAATAGGGGACGACGGGGAATCCAAAAGGTAGAAATTCATTTTAAAAATTTATTCTTTGTTACCATTATTTTGAAACCATTTAATTTTTCTCTTTAAATTTGTCACTACTAAGGTGTGATGCTCTCACACAACAATATAGTTAACAATAGCTATCTGATTGGAAAGAGACTCCAAATAACTTCAAAGGTACAAATCACTGAAAATTAACAACTCGTCGTTCAACTGAGCTTAAACGTAGAGAAAAGCTTTGAAAGGCCCACCTGGTCAATGCTTAAATGAATTTTTTGTCCGGGTGATTGCCTGTGACCTGCAGAGGTTAAAAGTTTTAAGCAGGTATATTCACCAGAAGAATGCTGGACTACAACGCCGTTCACATTAATTATGACTTCAGAAGTTTTAATATAATAGCCACAGATGTCAAATACGAACAAATGCCGTCGTAGTTCAACATTTTTCTTGTGAATTTACTTGCTTGACTCTTGACCTTTGTAGTTCACAGATAACAATCACCTGTTGAACAGATTCATTTAATCATTGACCAGTAGGGTCTAAGGCACCTTTCTACCAAGTTTGAGCTCAATTGGACAAAAACTAAAATGTCCATTAATATCAGCTGACCTTTCTTTGACCAGGATAAACTCTGCTTGGCCGTCCCCTTGTTCCACTGTTACGGTGCTTTGATTTTTTAATCTGTGTCATTTGAGAGACTGTCCCAGAGAAAAGAATGTTACACATGATGATTGTTGTTCATAGGGAACGTGGCTGGACTTTTGGCAGCTCTTCATTTCGGAGCCACAGTTGTTTTTCCTTCACCCGGGTTCAATGCCTTGGCAGGGATTGAAGTCATAGCCAAAGAAAAGTAAATTCTACTCGTAATTATTTTAACCTCAGCAGAAATTGCAAGTGAGTGATTATGAATTACAGATGTACTGTCCTTTACGGGACGCCCACCATGCACATTGATATGCTGAATATCAAGGGCTTGGAAAAGTACGATCTCACCTCTTTAAGGTATTTTCCTTCATCAATTCAACTATTTCCTAGTTTTATAATAATGATTCAAATTGAAAATGGTGTATGGAATCTTAATACAAGACAAGCCATCACAGCTGGAGCCATTTGTCCAGTGGAACTCATCAAGGAAATGAAGAACAAATACACAGTGGAAAGTGTCACTGTAAGGCCCTTTTTCTTAAATTTTTTATTTGAAAAATGCTTGAACCTAAAACGTTCAATAATATTTCTGAATGTAGAGTCTTTACGGGTTGACGGAAACAAGTCCGGTTTTCTTCCAAAGCCTTCCGAGTGACAGTGACGAGTTACGGGCTCAAACCGTGGGCTATCCTCAGGTATAGTAATAAAAAACTTCTCTAGAATTTATCGTAAATTTTGACTTGTGTCCAATTATCCATTGTCCTCTTAAAGGAACACACCGAAGTCAAGATTGTTGACACGGATGGGAAAATCGTGCCAGTGGGAGCTGAAGGTAAAAAAATGGCAATCAAGTCCTTTATTGAATTGGTAGGGAATTTACCACACATTTTGAAAATACAGGAGAGATGTTGTGCCGAGGATACATGGTCATGCAAGGTTACTGGGAAGATCCGGAAAAAACAAAAGAATCCATTGACTCGGCTCGATGGTTCCATTCCGGGTAACAAACATTTTTCATTTTTACTCATTCTGCATAGTATAATGTGAGAATGATATTTTTGACCTGTCTTGGACACTAGGGATCTGTTTGTGATGACGGAGACGGGTCATGCAAATATTGTAGGACGGTTGAAGGATATGATCATCCGAGGCGGGGAGAATATCTACCCGAAAGAAGTAGAGGAATTTTTGCACACTCATCCTTCGATAGCCGAAGCTCAAGTTTTTGGTCTTCCAGACAAACGACTTGGAGAGTCTGTCGGACTCTGGGTCCGACTTCGGGAAGGAGCAAAATTGACCGAGGAAGAACTCAAAAGTTTTTGCAAAGGACAGGTAATCCTCGTTTTCTAAAATAAAAGCTAAACGAAAATGGCAAAGAGGCTAAAATTATTATAATTGATTATTTTTAGATTTCACATTACAAAATTCCACAGTACATCAAGTTCACGGATGAATTTCCTAAAACAACATCGGGGAAAATACAAAAGTTTATAATGCGAGAGAAGACTGTGAAAGAGCTCGGTCTTTAGAATAATCAGGAAAAGTTTTTGGAAAATTGTGATTTTTTGCAATAATTTTATGTTCTCAATGTTCAAGAACATTAAATTTGTTTCCAAATGAAATCAATTTAAATTCCATATTACACCAGGATTTATTATAATTTGTCCATGTATTAGAAATTTCGACATAAAAGATTACAAATTTTTTTTACAGCTCATTCATCAAAAGACTGAAAGTGTATTTTAGGGGAGAAGGAAAATTAGGAAAGGGGAGATTAAATCTCAGAGCACCACTCGTTCTCCTTGCGAATCTACAAAAAAATTAAAATTCTTCAGTGAAATAATCAATGGAGGTCAATTCATGATAAACTCATAGATTACCTGTTCCTCCTCGGCCGGAGTGAAGTCATTTTTTATATTGAACATTTTCCGAATCTCCTCTGGAGTCTTTCCCTTGATCATATTGGCCACAGTCTTGCAGGTGACGTCAAGGAGGCCCTTAACGTCCATGTAGTTGGCTGTACATTGAACAATTAAACTAGATTACTTTTATTACTCGTTTTGAAAAGGAAGTGTTTTTTGGTACCAGCCAAAATGATGTCGAAAAGAACAGCTTGGTCCACTCGTAAAAAGTCCTGGTCCCAGGCCGGGATGTCATCAGTTCTTTTCTGCATTTTGTGTGTCCATGTATTTTCAAAAATGTATCAATTAGAATTTTTTTAAGGAAATAAAATCTCACCTCGCGAGTGTCATCCTCGGTTGCTTCCACAGCTGGGTCATCCTGCAAAATTTTAATTAGGGATAAGTTCGAGCGTTAATAAATAAATGGTAAACAATTTATTCGAGTCTGACCTTATGATGAGTACACCACTCGATGACCTTCCTCAAGATAGCTCCAGTCACATTCGGCAAAGGAATGACCTCTTCCGCATCACTGTCTTGAACCCCGAGGTCATCCAACATGTTTCGGATGGCAAAGGACATTCGGGCAATCTCCGCATCCACTGGGAAAACTTCCCCATCAACGCTTTGGAGTCGGACCACAGGCATTTCGTCCTTATTTTTGTCACTCACTTTTGACCTTGTATGTCAAAATTTTTCCAACAAAATTAAATTTGTCAAACTGGGAAAATTTGTGACGACAAAGAATACACAGTATGGAATGAATTATGTGTGAGAGGGAAAAAAATAATCTACTTATTAATTTATTAATTAAAATGGTGTGTAATTTCCCTGGGAACGAATTAATTGTGATTTATTGTGAATTATCGTGAAAATTCCAAGAGACATATGACATATGAGTGGAGTAAAATATTTCTGCTATAAAGGCCATGGAAGGATATACAATAACTTTTAAGAAACAGTAATTAATACGGAAGTTTGATTAACTTTTTGATTTGTTGAGTCTAACATAAAAAATGGAAGTTTTGTCGTAACTTCAACGCCGCTCACATTTATTTTTAGGACTGTCGTATCAATACCGAAGTGAACTGAAATACGAACGAGCGGCGTCGAAGTTTATCATCAAATTCCTTATGAAGGGTCCATTTAAATAATTTGTCTGGAATTTTTCAGTCTAACCTAACAGATCTCCATTGACAAAAAATCCAAGACTCAACAAATGTAAAACCCTCAGACATTACAACAGCAATTTTGAATGAACAAAAAGAGAGAAAAAAGCCCACATTAAATATAAGGAACAAATTTTTGTGCATTAAAGATCCCCAGACAATAATTGTTATTTTCTGTGTAAATTCGCATCCCTCTCACGATGCGTAGCAAATGACAGTGAGTAGAGGCATCGAGTCAAGAACAAACGAGGGTAAAGACGAGTATAATGGAATAATTGATGGGGGGAACATAAACGGTAGAGTATTCTTCTTGTGTACTTGTGTACTTGTTGTTGTTGACGATGACAGAGAGTGGGCAGGGGAGCATGACGATGTCAAAGACAACAACAACGTCAAAGGAAGAAGAAGGAGGACTCAACGGATTCCTTTTTATTCAAGTTTAACTCAGCTGTCCTCAACCCAAACCCCCAGTCTAACGTTTTTACGTCATTTCAACTCTGTTTTTTGCAAACTCTTCGTCTTTTTCTTTCTTCTGCCATTCCCATCGTCGTTCAGCATGTGCGTGCGAGTGCGACTGAATTGTGTGTGTGTGTGGAATGGAGATGCACATTTCACATGCTGTAATAAAATATAGAAAATAATGAAAGATTCACATGTCGTCCTCCTCATCATCAGGCGGTGGTGGTTCTTTAATCCCAAAATCAACAACAAAACAAAATACTGTACCCAAATCCTTTGCACACACACAACTCTACTTTTACGCTGTTGGGAGGAGGACTGGGGAACCCGGAAGTCATGATGATGACATAAGGGGCTGATGAGATTCTTCTTCTTCTTCTGATTACCTATGTATGTCCCATGATGAGTGTCTCACTCAATCACAAACTAAAAACGGCACAAACCACCTAATTATACTCAAAACCATCACACACACACAAAATCCAAACTTTTGTTTACCTCCATTGTCAATTCTAAGAGACAAAGTACAAAAGCTTTGAAGGCTAAGAATTTAAAGGGTTGAGGGAAAAAAAATATTCACTGAAAACGCCCTCAAATCTTGTACTTTTTTCCTAAAGTTTTGAAACCATGGGATGGAACACTTTGGAATTTTATTAGCCCACAATATTTGTTTAACGACAATTTCTTCCTTAGCCTCCACTTTGTTTACTATTATTGTTGTTGAGTAGAAGAAGGAAAGCCTCAAAGACGTCAGTTGGTTGACTACAGTTTGCAAAGTTAGTGTGTGTGCTTGAGGGAATAATTAATATTTTAGTACAAATTTTCATATTTTCAATCTGGAGTGTAAGAGTATTTCTTTTTTTATGCGGATGAGTGTCATATAAATATATAAAATAGGGGACTCGATTTGAATTAAAATGTTCAGTCGTCACATCAAAACAAGTGTGGTGATCTGTTCAGTCCTGGTGACGGTCCTTGTGTCCATCAGTCTTTGTGGAGGGAGTGAGAATGGAAGGGAGAATTATAGTCATAAGGAAGAAGAGTTGAGTGAGAATAAGGGTCCAGAGAATTTTCCACAAGGAGGTCATCATGGAGTGAGGTCAGAAAGAGATAGAGGAGGACAGGGTCGGTCCATGAAAAGTGTCCTGGGAAATTTGGACCCTTTGGGTGAGATGAGAACCGTGCTTTTTGTTGTGATTAATTGTAGAGTTAAATTAATAATGATAATGGGTGAGATGGGATTTTGTGAGGGGAATTAATTTTGTGAGGATTCTTCGTAGGAGTTTGGAAGTCAGCTCGTCGGATGGTTCAGAAGGGAGTGAGGTCACTCCGAGAAGGTGAGTGGAAGAAACTATATTTTATGATAATGCTGTGTGTGTTTTTAATTTAAATTATTGTATTTTGTCGATGTGGACTAAAAAGGTTTACAGGAAGGAGTCAAAGTTGCTCAAATGTTGAAAGATGATATGGATGAGGGGGTCACACAAATCTGGGGGAATAAAGATAAGGAGCAGGGGAGTGAGGATGGATCAACACCCAAAACAGGGTCAGAGGGTCATAGCCTTTCTGATAATCAAGATGAGTCAGATACACAGGTTGGGGAAATTAAATAAGATAATATTTCATTATTTAAATATGAAGGAAGAATTAATTGGCTTGTTTTGGGACAGCTACTCCGGGAAGGGATGTTTGGTGGGATTCTCCGATTTATGAATGTTGACTCGAGTCGGTTAGGAATTATTGCTCTAAATGTCCTCATCTTTGTGGCTGAAATGGTATTTTAAATTTTTAAACTGAATTAAAAAAATAATTTAAATAACTTGACACTTGACCTATTTGGGGACAACTTTGCTAGAAGTTTAGTGGATCCAATACAATAGAGAAACGGTTCAAACGGCGTCCAAGTGAAACAATTTTGTAGTGAATAAAAAAATATTTAAATAAATTTTAGATAACTTCAACTTTACTCGGAAAAGATTCGAACAGCATCCCCGAGACTAGGGCCATCAAACAAAATTTGATGGAATGGGTCATCACAGGACACAACAAAATGGTATATTGTAGTCCACAGTCAATTTTAAAAATCAATACAATGCTAGGACTGAGAGTGTGTGCGAATTCTATTGTTGCTAATCTCTTTATGAATTATTAGCTGGACAACCTGATGAAGGATGCAACGAGTTCAGCATTACCCGAAAAATTACTGAAAACACTCGCGGACAAGACAGGAAATTCCACATCCTGTGTTCAACTGCTCATCTGTAAAATGTCACCACTGATTCAAGGGATTCAGAAAACAGTGGACAAACAATTGCACAGTCCTCAAAGTAGGTCATCAGAAACTCCTCGTTCGGCTTTCTTTTCAAAAGCCACAGCCTCCATGTCTTCCGTCATGGATGATATTTACTCTTCCGTCCCTTCAAGTGAACAATTTATAAAATTTGGGGACGAGTGTGAGTCAAGATTCCCTGCTTGCAAACTCTTAAAATTCTCTAAAACGTCTTGAAAAGGGACCACCAACATTCCAGGGAGAACCACATTTATAATTTATTTATTTAGCACCAAAGAATACAACTGAATTCAACTTGTTTTTAAAATGCCTTTTTACTCTTACTTTTTACATTCTAATATTGTTTCAATTTTGTTCATTATTCTTTGGTATTGTCACTGGTGAAATATTCAAGGTTCAATAGTTATTTTTTTACACTGGAATTTAAGGGGGGTTGCTAATACTATTAAATACAATAATAAAGACAGGAAGGAGAACTAAATTTAGTATCTTCCTTTTGACAAAAATAAATATTTATTGTCTTTTTGACGCCGCGCTGTGTGTTGAACAGCGCATCGGGTTCATACTGTGTAGATATATTTAGAGTGCACTATTCCAATTAAGAAAAGTCGGAAAACTTGGACAGGTAAATTGGCGGCAGGGCTCAAACCCCCCTCCTCAAAAGTAAATCTTTGACAAAGTTTCTTTGTATTTAATTACTCGTAGAAACTTTAGAAACAATGCGAGGATTGAAGTGCCCGTAAAAAGAGTGCATATAGAGCTACAGTGATTTATTAATGATACAAAATATTTATTCGTCATTATACCTAAAGTGTAATTGTTCGTAAAATCAATATTATACAGTTGGTGTTTCTTTTTTATTTCTACTACTAGATTGATGAAGAAAACGACTTTTACCATGTCTGTGTACGTTGACTTGAATTGAGTTTGTATAACTTGTGCACAGAAATTGTAAAATTCGTCTTCTTCGTCGTCGTCTTCATCCGATGTGACATCCTCCCATTCTCCGTCATCACGTGGGTCATCATTAATAAAATTAATTTCGACAAGCTGGTCAGGATCCCACATTTCCCGTTCAACTTTTCTTGTATGTTCACAGCAACTGGCCCACAACTCCGGTGTCACAGAATTTATC
>WJFB01003570.1:0-12778 GCA_009870185.1 Pygmarrhopalites habei | reverse complement strand
CTTTTGCTCTCTTTCTCTTTTCTTATCATTTTTCACTTTCCTTTTCCTCCCTCCTTCCTTCTTTCCTACTTTCACATTAATTATGCTCTTCTTTCCTCTTCCCTCCTTCTTCATCATCGCTGGGCATTGTGCTACGTGGGCCCAATAGCTAAAAGCTATATCCGTGGAGAAGCGACATTCTCCACAATGAAAATGTTTTCTGGTGGGTGGCCTGAGAAGAAGAAGGGACGGTCATTGGTGGGTCACAGTGACAAACAATTCAACATTTATGTAATGTTATATATATATATATATATATATGTGCTAATTGTGACCTCACCCCCCATCGTCCCTTCTACTTCTCAGCAGCATCCGAGACATTGCCTCACCAAATACTTGACCCCTGACCTCCTCTTTTCAGAAAACACTAGAAGTTTCACAAAGAATCAAAAGTCACACACTTCCACTTTTGAACCGCGCGCCTTCTCTGGTCATTTCGATGGCCAGTGAATCGCAACCGAAGTTCAGTGGAAGTGTGTAGCTTTTGATTTTTTCTGAAATTTCTTGTGTTTTTCTCTCAAACACGAGGTCAAGGGTCAAGAAAGGGACAAGTGTGAGAGTGTCTGTACGTGTGTGATGACCACTCAAAGAGCTGTATTTTTAATGCAGTACTTGGAGACGAGCCGCTGAATGTCCTGCTTCACTCTAGGACGACTAATACGTGACGAGGAAACAGCGGTTGAGTTTTTTATGCTGTGGGACTGATTCCTTGCCAGGTATTTTGTCCTCGTTGTGGTCAGGTCATGCAGCGGGTCAGCGAGCCCGGACGGAAGTTGGGGTTTCGGTTTATTTGTTACCCCTGTAACAATTTTAAGGTGGGTCCCCTTGAAAATACTTTTTTTGAGGGGTCGCTTCTCAGATTTGACCAACAACTCCTTGTCATGCTCTGCTGGATATTGGGAATTAAGGTCACAAGAGCTGTAGAAGAAGCGGACGTAGCTCCTAAGACTGATTGCTCCTTCTACAGCTCTTATCGACGGATATGCCAAATTCAAGTAGAGCATGACAAGGAGAATATTGGTGGAAATGATGATGTTGTTGAGGTCGATGAAACCTTCCTCTTTAAGAAAAAGTATAATCGGGGAGGAGGTTTCGGAGGGGGAGGCAGACATGGGTGTGTGGAGGAGTGAGTCGGCTCACCAAGAGGGTTTTCGCTTCCTGAATTCCCGATAAAGCCCGGGCAACTCTTGACCCCCTCATGAGGGATAATATTTCCCAGGGGTCGTTCATTATGACCGACCAACTTCCGTCATACAGAGGTTGCCACCTTCGGCTGAGGTCTAGGGGTCACGCTGCGGTGAACCATACGGAGACCTATGTGAGTAGGTTACCCGTGTTAGTCAGAGGTATTAACCCAGCGCTCGGACGGAGTATTGGAAATTTCAATATCTTTCGAATAATGGTGCATGACAACACCATCGAAAGATATTGGAAGGACCTGAAGGCCGACCTCCGCACTTGCTCTGCCGTTAGGTACGTTGACCAATACATTGCAACTTGAGTCTACAAGCGCAATGTTTTGCACAACATTGAAGAGCGGGGACGACAGTTTCTCCGATTTTTAGAAACTGTTCGTCGGGTGTATCCTGGGGTGGGTCAGAAGGGAATCAGGGAGTAGGGGTGTGTGTGTGATGCGTGCCTTTGAGAGGGTGGGCGGGGGAATGTGTAGGAGGAAATGGTGTGTGGAATTGAGGAGGATGAGATGTGTGTGCCGAGTCGAGAGAATGCTAAGGGTACTACGGGGAGGCTATCAGGATTGCGTACCCTTTAACTCCCCCATAATGAAACAACCACTTTTGGGCATGAAACATATAGGCATGAAAGACAAGGGCATGAAGGACCAAGGATCCCACAGGGTATAATCGGACCAGAGTGAGCCAGAGGATGAGGGACAGATACTCGCCACCGGCCTACAACTGAACAAGACAGAATGAACAATTTTTTTCCCATTCTTCAAACAGAAATAAAACAACATGGTTTAATTCCAATAGATTGCCACACAGAGCGAGGGAACCAGATTTTCAAAAGACAGGCCGATCACACAAAACATAGACACACGGGGAGATCATTTCTTTGAACTTCTTCGAGTTCAATCTAAATCAAAAGATGACTTCTTCCCCACATACACACACACACTCACAATTTATTGAATGTAAGAAGCTGGTATTGATTTCAAACGAGAATATATACGCAATTCGAAGGAAATGTGAAGACGACCATGAAAAATGTAAATTTTTAAACTGTTCACATTTTAAAATGTTTTCTTTTTTTTTAAAAAAATATTTATATTACATTAACTTCTCATTTACATGGTATATGGTGGTGTGTATGTAAAGTACGTGTGTGTGTCTCTCTCTCCCTCTCCTCCTCCTTCCTACCTGAAACGTCGTTCAATCAATAATAATAAGAGCAGAAGGATCATAGATCATAAAAATCTGTTAGGCAGAGCTATGATATCATTACTGGGCGTGGCCAAATGGGCAGAAGAGGAGCAAAAGCAGAGGAGGAAGAGATTCTCCCTCTTACGTAACGACAACAACAGCCACATATCCACCTATATCCACACACACACATCACATCACACACTTGTAAAAATGTTTGCATATCTCTGTGAAAACTAAGTCTCACAAGATAAAGGGTAGAGAGAGAGGAAATATCTGGGAGATTTGCGTGCAAAAAATATTTTTTCCAACATCGTCTCTCCCTGTGTGTAATGAGCCACACAGACAAGAAGGAGAAGGAGAGAGAGAGAACATACCTTTAAGATGGATGCTGCTGTGGGATATATATCCCAAAAAATATCTGAGCTCCGTCCATCCATGTCGTTGAACTTTTCAACCACCGCAATACACACACACACACTCACACATGCTCTCATCTTCCCTCTCTATCTTCTCCCTCTCTGCCTCAGACGAAACCAATCGACATACCTCATGTACAACATCCCTCCATGTATTGTCTTCACCCAACACACACTACACAGTACACTGTACACAGTGCACACAGGATGGACAGGGAAGGTTGCATATTTGAAAATACAGATAATCAGGATGAATTCAACCAAATAAACAAAGACACAAGGGAACACCATTTTCTCAATCTTATTTTATTCCCAACTTTTCCATGTACAGTTTACAAAGTGTGTGTGTGTGTTGTATCATCCATCTGCTGTTCATGTATATTTTCTGCTCCTCCACACACACACACACACAATTTTTTCTCAGTCTATAATATAATCACTGACCAATAAGACTATGGAAAGAAGAGGAGAGAGTTCAGTTGAGTAGAGAGGAGGGGACATAATGTATGCTTTTTTTAAAAAGAGAGGGCTTAAAGATTAAATTTATATCATCGAACATCTTGAAGACAAGAGAGAGAGGGAGAGAGAGAGAGTTCGGAGTTTTCCGGTCAAGAAGGCTAATGTTGGATCTTTACCTCGACCTTTGGTTATGGTGCCCATTATAGAATATTTGTCTGACGGCTGCTGCTGATTGGATGGACAGTCATGTCATCCTCTGCTAGAGTGCTTATTACTAATTCAAATTCATTCTGCTTAGTCTAAGATGAAAATTGAATGGTCGCCTACAGGCTGGCTGAGAGACAAACTCGACTAAAATATAACCATTAAGGTTGAAAGATGTTATCCATAGTCAAATCGGGAACAATAATAACAACAGCAACAGCAACAATATTATGTTATATGGATTACTCAGCCCTCCATTCTATTTTCTAAAATATAGTTTACCTCAGTTTCCTGCCCACTTCAAAATCTCCTTTTAATATGTCAGAGAGAGAGAGAGAGAAAATGCAAATTTTTGTACACAACATAATCTTCGAAGGTGTCTCTCCCCCTCTTTCTACTCCATTCTAATGACTACATATAGTTAATGTATGTTGGGATGAATTGTCAATAAATTTATGAAATTTTCGACATTCCACACTACACACCACTTGAACCGTATTTTTATGACTGCAGTGGACTTTGCAAAACTCCTACAACTCTCTCCCTCCATTGATTGTTATGTCTTGACAATGGAAATATTATTATGGAATGGATAATATGGAGAGGATCATAAAGTTGAGTATTTCTATACCCCTCTTGACACTTCTTTTGTGAGTTCCAATAGACAGAGAAATGTTTCAAAATTCGATTATTGACGAAAATGGAGTGGAAGTTGAAGCTACTTCTACATCCTTTGACAATATGAATGATCATTGGCTGAAGGGGGAAATCGTAATATTATGGAACAATTATTTACATCAACTATAAAGACTCTCCTTCTCACTCATTCTTGTACTGTACAGTTCAAATAAAATCAAAAGAGGTTGACTAATGATGGACGAGACACAGTAACTTCCAATACATTCTACATGATTTGCATAGACTGCTCCAAGTATAGACAATGAGAAATGGAAATGAAATGAGTGAGACTTGCATTGTCTTGGATGAAAGAAGGATTCTCAACTAAAAAAGAAATATTAGTTTGATCATTTTCTATTTCACCAAGTCCATGTACGGACCTCATCTCATCTCTCTTTCTCTCTCTTCATTCCTTGACTCTTCATCCATCACCATAAATATTGTTCATGTCACACACACACACACAACGAACTTCACAATAATGGTAATTTATGGTAAAGACAGTAGCTGGGTGAGATGAGCAGAGCAGCAACTTTAATTGTATTATTTTTTTAAAAAATCAAATTTAGTCTATCCATTTTGAACTTGGATGCGAATTGTGGAAGTGGATCATTTTCTGTGCAAGTGTATGTGTGTGTTGGGGAGGAGGAGCTGCTGTCAAAATTCAGAGGAAGATGAGGAGGAGGAGGAGGAGAGGGATAAATGGAGAGTCAGGACATGTCCAAGCCAAGAAGCCAAAGGGGTCTCCAATTAAATTAGTTTCTTATGGTTATATTAGAAACGATATTTTGTGAGGAGGTTTGATGAGGAGGGGATTTATCGTGAAAATCAAAATGACTGTTGGCTTGGAAAGTAATAGAGAAATAATGATAATTTAACGGTTATGGCATTTTTATAAATGTTATTTGAAATTTAAAACGTGTCCAAGACATAATGATGAATTCTTATCACCTCCACATCACCCTCTTTAACTTAACGTCCTCCTCCTCTTCTTATTGTACACATTACATGCTAGACATTCCCATCCGGTTTTCCCTCAAAAACAATCTTTGAAAAATCCAACTTCTGTTCTATCTACCAACACACACACACACGATGTATATATGTGTGTGAAGGCAACCATAGACAAATTATGAATCTCTCTCTCTCTCTCTCTACACCCATTAACATTAATATGATGAGCAAGAAGGGCTTATTTATATTTTGAGGATTATCACACAATAATAAAAAGACTTTTTTTCTCCCTGATACACACATCCTATCATGTCGGACAGCTTCAAAAGATTCTACTCTGATAAAGAGGAGAAGGAGAGGAGGAGGAATGATTTTTTTTGTATTATATTATATCGAAATTTTTATATGATCCCACTCTTTGCATCCCTGATGATGGATTTGTTTGCCCTTTCCACACACACACACACAACATCCCAACATTACATTGAAAAATAATAATTGTGATGATGTGTCGGGAGGTTTTTTAACTGTTGGCAAATTTCAGCAATGTATATATCCTCAAGATATTAAATGATGCACCTAGAATGTACTCTTTCCTTTGTGTGTGTGTGTGTGTGGAGTATGCATGTCTCAGTCATCATCCATGTTCTCTCTCTCTCTCTATTGTACTTTTGTACATCCTCCCTTACATTATTCCTTGTTATTAAAATTTGCATTTTCCACATACATCTGACTTCTCTCTTTCATATCCGCCAGTCTACATAACAATAACATTTCTCTGACTCATTTTCCGTCATTCCACACATACACACTCACTCACTCTCTCACACATCTGCCCTCACATCTTTGGGCTGTGAAGGAGGGAGTCAAATTATGAAAAGACTTATCAGCCGTATCAGATACGGCTGATCAAACTCAATATTATTATTCCATCTGCCCTTCATGTGACAGAGAGAACGGAGTGATAGGGCCAACCATGTAATTCTTAAGGAATGCGTGCAGTACATATGTACACGGAGAAAGAAAAAAGATAGAAACTGGATTGAATTTAGATTTTATTCCTTGGATCTGCTTAATCCTTCCTTTCTGTTTGTAGTTTAACTTTGGTCCATTTTTAAAGGATACACACACACACGAGGGACGAGGGAGTTTGTGTGTGGATCGAATCTTATTCAGTTTGGACAATGTTTTTCTCAGTGAAATATGACGTTTCTTTTGTGCAGGCCGAGAAATACGAGCCCACATTTGGCCATATAAAATAGTGTGTGTGTGTCTGTGTCAAGAGTCACCCGCAAAAGGAACGTTTTTTCCTTCCCTCTCTCTCTCTCTTTTATAAATGGAGACACACGAATGATAATCATGATAATTTTTTCCCTCGAAAAAAGAGTAGGAGGTAATCACAGTAAGGAGTTATACTGCTGCTCTCATCCTCCTTTCTATCCCTCCTCTTTCTCTCTCTCTCTCTCATTATTAAATACAATTCAAGATCTGAAACTACCTTAAAACGTGGGCAGAGTTGAAGCAAACAAAATTGATCACACTGTGTGTGTGTGTGTCTGTTGTATTTGTACAGAGACAGCCGCTCTTCTCTCTCAATCTTCTCTCTTTTTATCTGCATGTTTGTATATATCTCTCTGTCTGTCCATTTTGCGAATTGCATGAATTTCCTTAGTTTTTGGTTCGCTTGGACGGCAGCAATCTGTATCTCTATATCATCTCTCTTTCCACATTTGTATATTACACACACACACACACTCACTTACTCACTCACATACACACACACGTAGATAGATCGTAAGGATGGGATGGAGGGAGATTCATTCTGTCAAATTAAATAATATTTAAATTGCCTTTAGATCCTTGCCCTAAATCTTTGGACTTGTTCATTCCATTTTTAATGGAGAGTCAAAATTTCTTTATATACTGTACTAAATTATCCCCTCCACACAGACACACACACAAACACACGCACGTAAACAAATTTGTAACGTGATTAACAATTGTAAAATCCGAACCACGTTAAAAATTTCAAATTTTTTCCCCCTTTACAGCAACCCCACAAATTTTCCAGTCACACACACACACCAATGATGAACCATGTACAGATCGTACATGGTGTGTGTGTGTCCGTTAAGTACTTATGAGATTCAGATAGAGCATGAGAAAAATGTGCCGGTTCAAATGATAGTCATATTATTTAAATGGACATTACTTTTTACAGGAGGGAAAAAAGTTTGGATGTCAGGTAGCCTGGGATCTTCACAACAGAACAACAACATCAGCAAGAAACTACAGAGAGAAAGAAGAAGAAGCGGCAGGGGCAGAGAATGCAAAGGAAAATGGGCAAATTGCTTTATTGTTTTGTTGGCAAATGTGAGGAATTCCAAATGAAGAAAATCAGGGGCATGTACAATAACACATGAGAGAGAAGGAAAGAAAAAAAAGAGCCAAAACTCTCATATTTTTAAAGGACGCCGTAAAAGAATTTTTTCCCCTACTTCAATCTTTTTTACTAGGCCGTCATAATATGACAGTACAGTACATCCTTCTACAGTCAAATCCTGATGGAACACCTTCTCCTCTTCTGCCTTGCGTATTTGAATAGAAGGACAAGCGCTTACCTGTCACAACACACACAGGCGGTCACACAGTCCAAAATCTTGGATAAGGAAGAAGACCTGGATGGTTCCCATTGCCCATTCGACTTGACCCTTGAAATATTTCTGGCCCTCTCCCTCCCTCTCTTCTTCCTGTCTGTACAGAACCGTCCGTCCGTTCACTCACCACGAATGTCCACTTTTGGCTTCACAAGGGAGGAGAGAAGAGGTGAAAAATGCGTGTCGCGAACATGAAAGAATCCACACTTTTTTAAATGTCCCTAGCGGCTGTGGACAAAAAAAATTTGGTTGGAGGATCACTCAGACAGGGGCACACAAAGTGTAAAATAAACATCAGCAGCAGCCCCTTGTACGAAATTACAAGAGAGAGAGAGAGAGAAAAGAGAGAAAGATGGGAATAGTCAAAGTATGACACTAATAAAGGTGCAAGAAGGAAGACTATACTAGGTAAAAGAAATAATACATGACTACTTTTTTTTGAGGAATTTATTCGGACTCATCAAAGTGTTTAAGGACAAAATAGGAAATTGTTCAAAATCAACATGCCAAACTTATTTTTAAATAAGGAGCTACGACACACACACACTCACCGCTACTCACTGTACTGTGAAAAATAATGAATTTAAGGAGTAAAGTACACACAAGGAACAACTTTTTTTCTTGCTTTTTTGCTGTCTGTTTTCTATGTTTCACGAATAAAGTACACACAAAATCTCCTATTTTGTTTGGATGTACAGACAGGACAGGACAAGACAGAGAAAGAGAGGAGGGGATTTTTTGCCTTGGTCAAATAATTATGATAAATAAAATAGCATGCGTAAAAATACATACTGGTTCATTACATCATGAACACAGACTAAATACGTGCAAAATTATGATTAATGGCCATGGAAGAGTGCAATCGGCACTTTAGCCTCTGTTTTTTACTAGACTCCATAGTGTATGTACGACTCTTTACATAGATACACAAAATATTTATATTTTTCTCCATTTCACTTATATTCATAATATTATGTTTTGGAATAGATGAGAAACATACAAGGAGGGGGGCATTCAGTAAAGCAACCGCCATACACTCACAGCTTCCAAACTTTATTCAAGAAACACACACACACTCACATGTGTGTGTGTGTGTGATAGAGTTATGCTGAGGCTTTTGCTGTGGCTGTGGCCTTGGCTTTGAACCGTAGGGTCACTGAGATTTGGGAAAATCAAAACTTTTTACGATAACGCTTTATAATGCTCGTTGCATTTACTTCTGAGCCCACAGGGCAGTCTAATTTGTTCTTATATTATTATTTCTACACACACTACACACACACACACTCACTCTCTGTCTCTCTTACTCGGGTGTAATGTATACAGATATATTTTTATTCAACGCAAAAGCTCAAACGGCAAACTTACATTATCTTGGGCTACACAGACACACACACACAGTCAGAGACACAACAACAACAACATGGAAATCAAACATGCATTGAGTGCAGACACATGGAACTATCAAAATGGTTACATACACACTCAAGTAGAAATGAAATGAAAACCATACCCTGTAGCAATGCGGGGTTCTTTCTTCCATCAACTCCTTTCCTCTTCCTCTGGAGTGAGAGAGAGAGAGTGTGTGTGTGTGTGTGATGAAACAGTAGGATATTTAATCCTAAAATTCAAGTTTCATCATCATTCTTTCATATTAAAATATTGTTGTGCTTTTTACGTGTAACATTTATATTGAATTTTATTCTGATTCCCTGTTTTTAAAATATGATGAAAAATACTTGCAAGGCTGTAGTGTGTACGTTGCAAGGTAAATTTGTAAAAAAAGTATTCTGTTCATCCAGGAATTTTTCGAGCAAATTTATTTATATGTGTCTTAACAAAATAGTCTCCTTAAAAGTAGAGTAATAGGGCAATGAATTAAATCCTCGTTAAATGTTTCAATTTTATTTTTTATGGTGGTAAGCGAGTGTGAGTGTGTACGTATTTATGTGAAGGAGTGCGTGTGTGTGGGATTTGGTAAGAAACATGTTCCTCGTTGTTGTTTACACTCTAATAAAATCTAAAGCATGACTACATTTTACGTTGTCCTCTGCCGCCATGAGCATTTCAAAATAGATTGCCAGACTCATACAAGCATTTCTCTCTCTCTCTCATTGTCAGAGAGAAAGACATGAGGATAGAAAGAGTCAACACATTGCATCTACCTTTCACAATGGCTTTTCCACAATCACGAAGTTTCCAGACCTCCTCCTCCTCCACGTCTCCCACATTGCCTGTGTAGAACACACAGAGAAAATACACTAAATAAATTTAGTGAGAAGGGAGAAGGAAGGGGGAAGGAAGGTAATAGCAAATACATGAATAAAATAGGGAATTATATGGCATGTTGAAACTCCCGTACCCAGTGGCTATAACAGAGAGAAGAGAGGAAAGAGAGAAGAGGAGGAGGATTCCTTTTCGTGTGTTTGTACTTGTGTAGAGTGTCTTCGGCTAATTTGATCTTTTTCCCTGAAGAGAGCCGAGTAATTTTTTGATGGGAGCTAAATGAGAGGAAGAGAGGGTGATGGAGATAATTTGAGAGGCTTTTGTTGCTCTGCAAAAGAGTTCCTCCTGCACCTTTCTAATGAGAATCTCATGACGAATGGTGATTACAATTAATAAGCTACCAATCCACACACACTCTTCACATATCCTGTATATTGTATACACACTCAAAACTAACATTGATGAAGATTATTTGAAAACGAGTGGATCTGTCGTGGTCAAAACCAAGCTAAAGTCTTCCTTTGTGTGTGTGTGTGTAATAGTGGATGAGCATTGAACTCTCTCAATAGAATATCCCCATCAAGTGAAAGATTCTTACTCTTTACTCATTACCTGAGATCGTTGGTTAGTACAAGGTGAGTCCAACATACACACAAACCCAAGCTACATGCTTTATTCCCGAATTCCTCATTTCCACTTTCCCTGGACGTTCTGTGCATCATTGTTGCATAATTTTGCAACCATTTTCCCTTATTTCTAAGCGTGCATTTTTTTGAATTTTTCCCTGTACAATTTCGATTCTGAGTGCTCCATGTGTCCCCACAAATTGGAAACCGTTCAAGAAAGATAACAATAAAAATTTTGTACAATTATTTCCTACACAGTCAAGCTACGAAATGAAAAATGTTATTTCGGAGATTTTGACAAAACTCGTTGATACATGGCTGAGCAAAAAAACAGTGCGCTACACACACGCAGTGTGGGGGGAAATGAAGATTATACATATTCATGGATATTTTAAACCTGAGATAATGGTCTCGTCCACTGTTTCTCCGAAGAGAGAGAGAGGGAAAGACTTATGTACACACGTAGAAGGCTATCTGTTAAAACTGTATCTAATAAATCAGTACGCACAATTATGAATTTTCTCTCTCTCCCTTCTCTCTCTACAGCAGTGTAATAATGGATGAAAGTCAAGCCATTTGTAAAATGTCAGGACAATCAGTACCCTCTATATCTTGTGTGTGTGTCTACATAGGTATACAAAGCCTATAGGCTTTTCCCCATCTATTCTCTCTGAAATGTGATTTTTTGGGGATGTACAACATTTTGGTGTTACTATTCATCTTTCCCCATGATTCACTCTTTCTGACACATGACTACCATCCACATATTTTACATTCCATTTTAGCATACACACACTCAGGACATATGTGTGTGTGTGTGTGTGTGTAGGATAATGTGGGTCTGTCCACAAATCATATTTGCGGGTTCTGTGGGCCAGATTCACATTTAAGACTGTTCACTTGGTTCCCGTGGAGGAAAGGAAGGGAGGGATGCTCCCAGCACTCACCCATCTTTTCAGATAAATATCGTCTATTCTACTACCTATAATTTTGATGGAGGGCCATTAAAGAATATCACATTCTCTTGTATGAATTTCAACTAACTTGACCAACCTCACAATTAATTAAGAGATACTAGAACGAAATATGGTCGGTGAGAGGGAAGGAGTTAAGTAGAGAGTACCTCACTCACACACACACACATACACAACAATCATGCACTGTGGGTAGCTATTAGCAAAATATCCCCCTTTGGACAGAACATAACAACAATGTTCAGTGTGCATGAGCAGTCTGTGACTACACTAAACACTATGTTGGAAAAAATGGAATGTAAAGTTGAGTTAGTCCACACACAAATACACACAAACACACCAGGGAGAGGAGGATGTGTTCGGTGTGTGTGTGTGTGTGTGTGTAGTAAAATTCTAACATGCAAAGTAAAGGATTGACGGCTCCTCCTGACCGCTCCTCACTTAAACTTTACTACATTTAATACTCTCTCTCTCTCTCTTCATGTATTGGCTTTGTCCATTAGTTGCACTAGTTGTCTCTTCGTATAAAGTGGGACAGGCTAAATCCATTTTGGTCATAAAGTTTCTCATTGTTTTCCCAGACACACAAGACTAACATTTGCTAGTCATTGCATAGTACAGTATGACTCAGATTAGCAGATGAATAGCTGAGAGAGAGAAGTAGTTAAGGATTTATATTTCATAAAAATGTTATATATTTATACAAGACTCTTTTTCCTGAGTGTGTGTGCAGTAAGTATGCATCACTTGGACTATTCTTCTTGTTTGAAAATGTAATCACTGCTCTTCAAATTTATTATGATTAGTTGTGAGCCATTAGCTGTACTAGTGTGCATCCCATCATCTTCTTCCTACTCTCTCTCTCTCTCTGTGAGTTTATGGCTAGTGGGATGTGTTCTATCTCCACACACACACAAGCAGACAAACAATAGATTCAAACAAGAGTCGCTAACGCTCCTCTTCCCTGCAGGGCAATCCACTTGACCCTAACTTTATAGAATCCCACTCGTCGATTATCACAATTATAAATAATCATAAGAAAAATATTTTTTAAATACATTGACACACACACACAAATAATAATAATAATCCGCAACAACAACAACAAAAACGTGACACACACAAAAATCTTGTCACTTACCGTCACTCTGCAAACCTCCA
>WJFB01003569.1:0-12779 GCA_009870185.1 Pygmarrhopalites habei | reverse complement strand
TAGTAATCGAGCTGGTATATTTATTTTACATATACAAAAATTCGTACTGTCACTACACTCATTTATGTCTATTGGGTCAGTTATGCCTCGGCCTCCCTTAGCTTGTATGGGCAGAATATTATATAATTTGTTTAAAAATCAAAAATTGTAAATAGAAAGACTAACGTTATTGGTGAAGACTTTTTTTGATCGCCTTCACCTTCAGCAACCACACAGTTAATTTTCAGTACAGCTAAATCACTAGCTAAGCTTGCCGCAAGACGATGTTCTCCTGCAGCAATAGCCCATTCTAGTTGCCGTAAAAGTTTCCGCACAGCATTTTTGTTTGCAAAATAAGAATTGTCAGACACTGCAAAAAAAAGAATGTACTTATTTACAGTACATAAATAATTTATGTGGTGAAGCTTCCTAGAAGATTGTATGTGACTCAAGAACAATGCAAACCTTAAAAGTGCGAAAAAAACTCACCATTAGACCGGTCACCAGCACCAGTCATGGATGATTCACTACTACTGAATTCTTGGATATTACTATTGTGACCAGGTCGATGTTGACGACTATTGCTACTAGTAGGATGATGGGAGTCGTCTTCATTCCAATGTTTCGGTATAGCACCAAGTCTTCGATAATCTTCAAGTGTCAATTTGGTGGTGGATTGTTGTTGTTCACCTCTCTGTCCATCAATGTTATTTCTTGTGTAGTGATGATGATGACTGCTGTGTCGCCTGGGTGCCCTATTCTTTCCATCCATTGCTGGGTCGTGTTCTGAACAGGACGAGGAATCGCTATTATTACCGTTTGCATAATAACTATTTTGTAAATTTTTTTTAAAGTCATGCATAAAAATATTGGCCCAACTTTTCCTCTCATCAGCACCACTCTCACTGTCTTGACTGGTACTGGAACTGTTATTATTATTATGACTGCAAAGTACAGCTTGGTTTTGATTCAAGCTCCAGTTTTCATAAATAGGATCAATTCGCAAGTAAATATCATTCGAGGCTTCACGTATCGACTCAAGAATGGGACGAAATTTGTTGCTATGAAGAGGGTTCCAGTTTCGGGGTCCAGAGAAATTGGGCATGTTGATACCAATGTTATTATTATTACTGTTGTTGTTATTTTTATTCTCTTTTGCAAGGGAAGTACTGCTGGTGGTGGTGACCATTGGCTTGCTATTGACTGAATTAATAGTTGGAATTTGAAGGAGAGCATCAATTGAGTCATCCTCATCATCGGTAAATACATTCAAATATTTCTTTCCCAATTTTTCTTTCTTGTCCTCATGAATTTCATTACTATTGATATTGTAGGAATTGTTGTAGTCCACAGCCAAATTATTCGTCTCAACTTGTTGAACATTTTTGTCTTGAGAAGTAGAAGGATCCTCCTCATCTTGTTCAGTTGTGGCACTATCTGAAATCTTGTCAAAGAATGCCAGCCGAGCTTGACGAAGTTTTACAATATCTACTTCCTCTCCCAAATCAAAGACATCTTCCTCCTGGTTATTATTATCTTTGGATACAATTTTTGAGTTGTTGGCTAATAAGGATGTCTCTTTTGTTGGCATTTGTCCCAGGAAATTTTCACACGGAGGTACATTTGATTTGGTTGATGGTATACCATTATTATTTGTTGCTGTTGTTGTTGTTGAAATGATACATCTATTTCCATCATTTTCCACCATTTTCACTACAGGAGGAAGTTGGGATGATGATGAGGACAGAGGAGACTTAATCTCAAACACGGAAGAAAGTTTTTGGACTGAAGATTCAATTTTGAAAAAACAAGCATCACAAGTCATTCTCCATGCAGAGTTTCTGAGAGTACACCTTGGACATGACCAGTCTTCTTTTCTATTGCCATTCCAAATGATAGCAGGAAATGCACTGGGGATTGGAACGGGATTTGATATTGTAGTAGTTGTCAGACTATCACGTTCTTTATGTTGATTTGAGGATGATCCACCACCTTGACCATTGACAAGAAGGGTTGGAGGAGTCAATCTGGGATTTGATTGTGGTTGAATAACGGCTAATTTCCTGGGTTCCTCCACTGTTACAGAGGAAGCTGATGATGACTGTATAGTTGGTGTTCGTGTGGTTGTGACACTGGTAGTACGAGTCAGAATTGGTGAATTGGTAAAGGGAAAATTGGCATTGGTTGACCTTGGAGTATGTGGAGAAACTGGATTAGACCCTGCAAGAGGACTGGATGATGATGATGACAAACTTGATGTTGGAGTTGACAGTGTTGAGTTCAGACTTGTGTTGACAAGTCTAGAAGAAATCTCACTCGCCTCATTTGCAGTATTGTCTGCAAGATCCGAGTCAATGTCAATCCCAGAAATTTGAGACCGATTGAACGCATTGAAAAGTGTAATGAGTTTTCGGGTTGTCTCACTACGACACTGTTCTGCAGAACGTCTCTCTTCAACAATTCTTGAAGCTTCTCTGTCAATGTCCGAAAATTTGGTCATACTTGATACTGGTTTAATTAATTGTTTTGTCTTTTTTGAATTATTATTATGATTTCTTTTGTACCATGGACGAGGAGAAATCTTACTGGGAGATGAAGCCATGCCTTCGGATATTGGGGAAGAAGAAGAAGAAGAAGGAGAGATACTACCTGTAATTATTGCTGAAGTTGAATTATTAATTATTGAAGAAGATGGGGAAGAGGGTCGTTCCCTGACTGTCAAAACATTTATAGGTGGTGATGACACTGAGGATGTTGAGGATGATGATGTTGTTGGCGGGGAAGGAGAGACTAAGACTTCCACTTCTGCATTAATCCGCTCACCATCCTGTTTCAGACTTGGCATACTAGTAGTTTTATTACTACCACTATTTCTACTTGGGCCAGCCAACGGTGCATTCACACTTGACACAGGATATACTACAGGAGTTACACTCGTTGTCGTCATATTATCAGATGTTGGCACACACACTGCCAACGAATGGGAGATGGTAGTAGTTGTACTACTACTACTACTAGCAGTAGTAGACGATGAAGAAGAGTTGGACGGAGTTTGATTGGCAATACCAGACGGAGGAAATGTGGTTTCTGACAATTTTTCAGGTGCATCTGGGTCTCCGAATGGATTGGGTGGAACGGGAGCTCGACGCTTCCCACGAATATGAGCTTTCTTTCTCTCTGTCATAGTATTTGTATTCATTAAAATGGATTTGGGTTTAGATGGACCTTGACTTGACCCTTCACTACAAGAGCGTCTATGGATACCCCCTACAACACCAGACTTGAATGACGGTGAACGCTTGCTACCACCGCTAGTAGTAGGATGACTTTTATCAATTATTTTAGACTGAGTTTGTAGTGGATTTGGGGTACTTGATTGATTGGATGAAGATGCAGAATGAACGGATGAGATGGGTACAGGAGGAGCCTGTTTTTTCTTTCTATTCAGTGTCGTGGTAGTAGAATTAAGTGTCCCTGTATTGGTGGAAATAGCAGTGGTAGTAGTAATAGTGGTAGTACTAGGAGTTGCAGTGGCTAATGTGGACTCCAAATAAGTTAAATGATGCAACGACTCACTGAAATTAGAGAAAGAAAATAATTTTTTGAATTAGTATTAAATGTTGCCTTGTAATTTTATTAGGGTTCATATATCATCTGCCGTAAAAATAAGATTTTGGTAGAAAAATAAATTTACTATCATTTTTTAATTACCAAGACTGTAAATTATATTTTGATTTTAGACCAATTTTCATCCCAAGCCTAGTGAGAGTACTAATTCTTCTTGGTTTTGTGGGTTGTCGTTGTGGTTGTTGTTGTTCCTCAGTAGGAGGAACGGGTATTCTTTTCCCCTTATGTTTCCCCTTATACTTTTTGGGACTCACGTAGGAAAAACTGTTTGAACTTAAAATTGTATTGACGCTCTCGTAACTTGAACTCTGAGTTGAGATGCCACTGTTTCGATTTTCAGGGATTTTTGTGCCAAATAAATTAGAAAAGAATGTAGTGAAAGACTTTTTACGGTGATGATTCTGACTACTGGCAGTGACAGTTGGTTCACATGATGAGGATTTTCTGAACACTCCTCCATTTCTATTGTTATTTTCATTTGAGTTCTCCTCCAAGTCTTTCTCAACCACTTCTTCGGAACCCCGTCTTCGATACATTTTCCCCCCTCTATGTGTGTTTGTAATGTAATTGGATAACTGATCAAAGTTCCCACAGTAAAATCATCCCTATCGATCAAGTATCACAATTACTAGTTTTTGAAAATTTTGAAGGACGGAATAATTTACACCATCACAGTTGTTGTAAAATGATAAGAAGTTTTTTTCGAAGAATCGAAATCCGGATTCTCGAAAATTGATGCACTACCAAATCCTTTTTCCTTTCAATTTTGATCAATTTGGTGAAATGTGTATGTTTTGAGGGGCTGCACATAACAATAAAAATTAATTGTACATAAATGTGAAGCACTGGTAAAAGAGTCACTGTACAAGGTCACAGTAATTATGTAAAGATGATGATCTCGAGTGAGAGAGAGAGTTTGAGTGAGGCATAATTTACATAAAAAAGTGTCTATGTAATTTGCACACACACCCGTAGTAGGAGAGTTTTTATAAATATTATATTATGAGGAAACGAGAGGCCAACACGTTTATGCTTGAATATAATAGTAGTCAATGAGTTAATTTCAACTCGAAATAAATATTTTTAAAAACTCGGAAAATGAATTAAAATCATAATTAATTAGTGTGAGTAAAATTAGAAGGAGACAAAATTAGGAACAGACAGAGAGGACGGAGAAAGAAAGAAATATCGGAATTACGTGAAAGGATGATGTTCACACCAGTCAGACTAACTAAACTTCCCCAAGATTCATAACACCGACACACACACGGGGCGAGAGAAGAAGAATCAGAGATCTAATTCAATCCTGTCCGTGCAGGAATGAGCGAAAACGTATACGAATACTCACTGATCCAATTTTTGCATGCTCAAGACAAGAAACTGCAAACAGAAAGAGTGAGGCGAGCTGAGACGTTATAACACTGCTCAAAAGAATAGTTGCGAACGTTATGTACGCACATACATATGTAAGGGGGATATATATAACTAAGATGATGATGATGTCTGTGAGTCTAAATATAGGAACTGAACCGAGAAAAGCAGTTCACCAAATGATGGCAAAGACAGAAGAAGGAGAAAAGTCATTAAACGATCCTTTGGCATTTTTACCCGTGGCCCCCACAATAGACATAACTTAAATACAGCAGTATTTTTTAAATTTAACTTTGGAAAATAAATGAAAGTTCATCTTTTATTTAATGATGTTGGGTATTTAACCACAATATGAGAAAGGATGAACTAATTCATAAATACATCATACCATTCTTTCTGAGTCACAATGAGAATGAGTTCCAAATGAATCATATCAATTTGCATCTTTTGCGAATAAATATGTACGTATGTTATATGAAGGGTATAGGCAAGAGAGAGACGCGACAAGAAAAAACCTGTCTGAACATGCATCCGATCTTCTCATCAAGCAGAAGATTTTGGCATTTTTTATAAAAAAAAACTTCAAACGTTGATTCATCGTTCAGATTCCTGAAATTTTTTCGTCTTATTGTTGTTGAATCAGCAATGTTGACTGCATCCACATTTATGTACCTACAAGATCTGCACCTTGTACATATTTTTTTTGTGTTTTATATTAATGCCGAATAATTTAACAAGACAATTAATAATTCCCGTTTTGAGTATCTTTATTTTATACTGAGATTTTTTATTCTTTTTCTTTTGGTCACTCAGGTACGTCACAAACTTAATTCTATATAATTTTTTCTGATCTACAATATAATTTTTCATAAATTTGTTTTTTATCTTGTCTGTCTAAGGACGTCAGCATCCTTAACATGAGGAATAATTTAATATATTACATATTATACTCTTTTTTACAGATGAAATGATTTCTAAAAGAAGTAAAGTCAAGTGTTTGTCCCATGAAAATTCACATAGAGTTCTTGTTTACATTACATTAATATATAGTTCACCTTACTTATTTACTTTTTTAATAGAGAAACATTATTCACACGTGGCATCACTGATGTAAGATATCACAACTATTGAACCGACTCATTGAATTAAAATAACAAGAAATATATACTCGTGTACCTTCCCTTCAAAATATTCCATAGCAGTAATTTATTATTATCTTTATTAATTATATATTGGAGAAAACATGATGCTATTTAAATAATAAAACCCTGATTTTAATACAAAAGGAAATATTTCAAATATCAACAACTGATTACCATCACTCGCCATTTCATAATTATTATTGTACTTAACTCGTACAAGCACCTGTCTTAGTTGACGATCGATTGGTAATCCAGGAGTTCTATATTTTTTATTACATTATATAATCCTCCTCTTGGATTGTGACAATTGTTTACGCATTGTCTGTCAAAACAAGAAATTTTTGACCATTCTACAACCACAATATATTTTCTCTCACAGATCAAACATATGCGGAAATTGAATTCTACTACGTATTGAAGGCGAGTATCCACTAATGCGATTTGCTTCTACACAATTTGAAGAAGAACTATTTGAAGACGCTTTTGTGAATATCTCTGTCAATCGATTCTGTAAATTCCCACTCTGAAATCGATTCATTCAAAATTCATTTTGTCATAAGCAAGATATTTTAAAATTTAAATTATTTTTGTAATTATTGTTCTACTTACTTTCGCTGCAGCTTTAGCAACCAAATCTGCAAAAAATAAGATTTCATGGGATTAAGCTTACATGAGTACATGACCAATGAAAAAATATTATCGTTTTTTCCCCAAAACGGTTGCTTTATTATACAAACGTTGGTTTGGCCCTTCAGAAATTGTCATGTACTCTCTTACATTGAGTCGAGAAAATTGCATAAAATAACCATTTTGGGACAGAAAACTCTTCTATGACTATTATTCCCATTTAGAAGGCCAGGTCAGAAAATTTTTTTCTTTCGAGTGTTTATTAAAAAGGGTCAAAATGAACCCTAACAAAGTTCCCACACCAAAATGAATGTGTCACACTTAAAAGTTTCACGTATTAAAGAATATAAAAATTGACCGGATTTCTTACACACACAAACAATACAGGCCGCGAAAGCAGCCTGAATATAATATGCAAAAGCCAATAAACACTGTCGAGAACATATAATACCTTCAAAATTTGCTGTCTTGAATGCATGAGTCAATTCTTTCCTTTTTTGTTCTTCAATATCCTTTCGAATATCTGACGAATCACTAAGGAGGCGCTATAATAGTCATACAAATTCTTTTATTAGTAATTGAACAAGGTAAAGGGATACTATATGGTTAATATAAACAGCTACACATACCTTTAGGTTGTCTACTGTCATCTCTTCTTCATCTTCTCGGTCAGCTCTCATCTACAACAGATGTATTTAAATAATTTATGAACTGGACTAATATGTACAAATAGAAATTGTTAAATAAGTTAAAGAAGTTGATAGACAACAAACCTTTCTTGAACCAATAGAATCAGGGGAATCAGGTGGTGAGTTGGGATGTGAGCTTAGGTCCGTCGTACTATTGGACTGCATATGAGCGTCGACCCATGAATGACGATGATAATTTGAATAGGTGTGGAACTTTGACGTAACTTCTAGGCCTTCATTTTTAAGAATAGTAAAAATTTCTTCTTGTCTCAACAAACATGACTCTGGAATATTTTGTGATGGCTCATATACTTCATATCTACTCTTCATTGGAGGAATTAAATGGGCTGCATTCTCTCTCCTTGCTTTTACTACCTACAACCATAATGTGAGACAAAAAAATACATGCCGTCAAATTGTATTGGTAGGATCAATTTTGATTGAGCATAATCCAATTTCCTCCCTTACCGCTATCTTATAATCTTGTAGAGCTGGAAAACATTGCGCGACAACAGCAAACAGAGATACTGCGATGACGTGTAAATGAATTTTCTGAGATGCTGTCAAAATCGTAGAAGTGATTGCTAGGTCTTGAAAACTAATTACAAGTCGAATAAAATCAAATAGCGTATCTTCACAGAATAATTCCACAAGGAAGAGAGCAATTGTTGTGTAGACTGCAATCAAATAGTACATTTTAGTTATATATTTGAGCCGAGTTGGTTCTTAAAAAGATTTTGAATAGACTTTGTGAAGAAATAAAATAAGACAAAAATATCTAACCGGCATTCATATTAGCAATGTTATTGTTCTTCTTTTCTACAGATGCTATTAGGCTAGTGAAGATTTCTGATCCATTTTTCTTTTTTAAAATAAAAAAACGAGGCAAAATCAAGATTAATCATTTTTGTTTAAAACTTAATGTATCACGATTCATTGGTAAATACTGATACCTTGACAAATAGAATGTCAGTCCGTGTACAAGGCTCCCGCTTTACATTGTCCAATTTCGTGATTCTGGAGGAAAAACCAGTTAACAAATAATCACATTACTTCTCATCTAATTACTATTCGATTTTGTCAGATAGGTACAAATATTTGTCCGTATTCTCTCCTTGTTAAGTACAACTCACGTTGGTGATGATAGTTTTTCTCGATTCTGATGTCGGTCGATGAGCGTGTGAAGTATATTTTGAACTAAAAGCCTTAACTCTGCATCATCATCTTGACACATTGTTAGAAGCGGTTGTAGAAAAGACAAAGGAAATGTTGTACTTAGATAGCTATTTTTGGAACAGAAAAGAAAACAGTGGTGAGAATTATTGTTTTATGAAGAACAGGAAGGAAAACATACATACAATCTTCTGTTATATTTAAAAGCATTTAGATATGTACATCTATACTTACGTCGTGTGATATTTTGAACCAACCTGAGATTTTGTTCACATAATATTATTAATTTAATCATGTATTTAAATATTCCACATTACAAATTGTAATTTACAATGGATTTATCATACAGTAAATTTTTTAATACAATTGTAACTAACCATTAAGAGAGATTTAAGAAGCATATTTTGTAGTAACCGCTGAGAAGGGGTAGTGTCTCTATAATAGATATCCAAAATAATTTTATACAAAACTTGGAAATTATTACTTTGCAATTTGCATTGATGAACAATTATAGAAATAGACAAAATACTGTGTCGGTACATACCGTGCGGACGGAACTTTCTGCATAATGAACTTCATAATTTCTATCTTTTGATAATCTGGAAGATGAGTTACATATTCACCTAGAGCAGCTATAAGAGTTTCGCGGTAGGCCATTTCATCATTATCAGCCCCTTCTAATTTTGTTGAAACCTGAAGATGTTGAACTATTGCATTAACTATTTCCAAAACGGAAGGACCTTAAAGAATTGAAAAGAAAAGTATAATTACTTATTTGACTTTTACAATCACTTTGGTACTCGTACTTACTAAAAAGCTAAAATGATTTTTCTGAATGCCGTATAAACTTACCTACGCTTTCACCGGCAGCAATATCTATAATTTTTGCTAACACATCTGCCATACTAGAAATAAAACAATGATTATTAATATGTATGGAAGTTATTTTAAAAAATTAAATAACGACAGAAGAGTCGAAATAGATCATCACATATTTCTAGGAACAAGAAAAATCGTGATAATTAATGCTGCTTGATTTACCTAGTTCTGATCTTTGCACTGGACTTAAGATTATGTTGTTCAAGGTGGTACATTAGGGTTTCAATGACAGCATAGGAGTATTGAGACTGCACACAAAAAATTATATTAAGTAATAATTACTTAGTAATTTATCCTTTTCAAATAAAGATGTTACACTAGAGTTGTATTGTTCTTCTCATCATACCTGGATGGAAAACATGATAACTCGGAATGTATGAACAGCAAAGTCATTTGGCACCTGAATATTATTAAATTATGAAGATCATTATTAATTTTAAAATACGAGAGTGCAAAAATAAAAAATGTGTCTCAGAATGACTTAAATGGGCAAATGTGAATAAAAATGACTACTCACCCACAGTTCGAACGCATCAAAATGTCTGGAATACCATAAGAAGGTAATTTAATTTCAAATAGTTTGGGATATATAATTTGTACTCATGTATTAGCTATGAAAAGTAGCACTCACTGAAGAACAGGTTTCACAAAGCTCCTAACATGCCTGCAAATTTTGAGAACAAACGTTTGTAACTAATTTGTCTGATGTGTTTCATTTCACAAGTTTTGATCATTTTTAACAAAATTACTTACCCAAACGTTGCTTTATTGACCAAATCACGCATACAATTTTCCGCTAATCTTGGTGCTTCCATTTCATCCTCAATCTGATTGTCGTTTACAGCATCGTTCTCATCCCGAACTAGATTTTGTCTGCCTTGCTAATTATTTGTAAATTAAAGGAATTTGCTATTATTAGTGTTTTTCCTTCTTAATTGATTTCACACGAGAAATATTTTTATAATCCAACGAAATAACACAATTGGGACAACTCACTTCCATATTAAATAACAGAGATGGTATGATTTTTTCCATATGAGATGAATCCCAGATGTTCTCAACCAAGTCGTCCGACACTGTCTTTCTGACAACACTTCGAAGTCCACGAGTTCCAGCTGCACGTATTTCGTTACGAAGAATATCATTACTATAATTATTATGACACATGGCACCTGAAACGAAAAATCCAAACGTTATTATTGAAGAAACATTAATATCTCAATCCAAAATCTTTCGTTCAGAGTCTTGAATTGGTGAAAGGATGGAAAAAAAGTTGTATGATGCTTACTAAACTTGGAGACAAAAAAATCATATCTTCTGTGATATGAGGGAGTATCTGAGAAAAATTTAAAGCGTTACAGTAAGAAATTAAACTTCTTTGTTACAAAAAGTAAATAAAGTAAATTGTTTTTTCATTTACCTTCTTCAATGTTTGAGAACTTTACAAACTGTAATATTAACAATCAAATAAATCACTATCACACACATACAAAAAAAAACAATTCAATTAATACGAATATAGCATGTCCAGAGTGACTCACAGATTGAGTAGCCAGTATTTGAAGATTAGGATCGGGAGATTCGAGTAACTTTTGAACCTATTAGAAAGGACAATTATGTCTATTGTTTTCGTTTTGTCACAGATGTATTCAAAAACAATGTTGTGTTAGTTTTTGAGACAGAAAGTGGTCTCTTTTAAACTTTCAACTCGGTCAAAGACAGATTAGGAGTTTGACACTTGTACAACTTTATATCTGACTTTGGTATATGAACCGACACAATAATAATCATAGGTCTAGAAACAAAATATTACGTAAGACACACGACAATTAACAGTGCAAACGTAACAATTTTCATACCATTTTAAGAAAACTTTCCACAAATAAATTTAACGTCTGTGAATGGCAAGCCTGTAACAGCTGATCCATTGACTCAACTCCAATAACGACAAATCTGGAAGAAAGACGGAGTGTAATGAGTCACAATATTGACCTTTAAGTACAAACAACAACTGCCCATTTCGAAATAACACACAACATACCCATGTTTCTTCCTATAAATGTCACGACTAACTCGCTGATACAAGTACTCCCCAACACGATCCAATTTCTCTGTAACAAAAAATTTGCATACACTTGTTAATCATAATTTAGTTTTTTCGAATTCATGAATTTTATTGGAGAACAGGTCATTTCATATAATAGAACGTAGAGATTTACCCGGTGATGAGAGGACATAAAATGTCAACTTTTCCATATTTGCTTTGACCAAGCCATCCTGCAAAAGATTTTGAAGAATTGCAAATTACATTTAAGATAAATGATACACGACTCTGTGTACGTTAACTTTAAATAACTTTACAAAAAAATCATTTAAACCTGAGGATCGCGTGGAAAAACGCTGTCCACTAATCTCTTGTATCTGGGAGCACAACAGCCACAACAACCTGGAAATGTAATTAGTAAACTATTCTGTAAGTTTTCCATTTTTTACAGTGTAAAATTTACACATATTACAGATCAAAATCAATTATTATATTGAAAAATCCTCCAAACTATCGTTCAACACACTTATTGTCAACTACACAGCCTTGTTCCTACATTACTGGAGCTTCCTTGATAACTGACAGATAAGATATGTGCACACACAAGTATGAATGAGACAGAGATAAATCCTAAATAGACTATGTAACATTGTGGTGTGAGGTCTAAATAGCACATTTTCTGGTGGACTTGCACGGATTATAATTAATTAATTAATTACTAGTATTATATTATTATTATGAATAAGTGGTCCTTACAGTCTGGACTAGTGCATATGGTGCATTTAAAGAGGACAGACTCGGCAAGATCGTCCGGAATTTCAAAACAGCAACAACTCTTGACCAACGAGGCCATTTGAGGCCTACATACAATCAATCACATTGGCGAACAAATCGAAAATATCATAATTCTCGATTTTCACTAAACTATTTCCTGCTAGTATGAGACTGGCACATAATAATAGTATAATTTCCAGGCAAATGGAACCATCATTAAATAGATTACTGTATATATAATAACTACTGCTATCCGACCCTATTATTGTTATTACTGGAATGAAAATTTGAGCTCGCACATCAAGAATGAGCAAGCAGTGAGGATTTGAGATTTATTATTACAAAATGAAATCAACACCAACAGAAACAGAGAAATTATTCAGACTCTGCTGTGGTTTGTAGTATTAATTATTATGATACTTCCTCGCCCATGGGGCTCAGAAGTGGAGCACACACACAGCTAGCTAGCACACT
>WJFB01003568.1:0-12779 GCA_009870185.1 Pygmarrhopalites habei | reverse complement strand
CCCGGGATGGACATACGATTGAAGAAGAGGGCATTCCTGATCAAAAATTAGGTTTGGAATCGGAATGTCAGTCAGGAAAAATGGCGGACCTAGATTAAAAGAGCTGATTGATGTAGATAAACTTCGAATAAGTATGTATTGTAGTTTGCACTAATAAACGTGAGTTAATAGTGTAGGACCTACATTGTAGGTCAATAAGTAAGTTTATTTAAGTCTTCAAATGGTTTATTCAACCGAGCATTGCCCATTACATTTTGTAGCGATCCAAATTTGAATTTAGAGTTAGTTTTCGTAGTAGTAGTATTTATTGATATAGACCCCTAAAGCCCCTCTTCAATAGTTTTCACACACAAAATTCAGCTAATTTACAGAAATTTTGCTATATAATTGAAGTAATAATATAACTTCATAATTTCTTGCTTGGTAATATTCTCACCTACAAAATGAAACCAAGTATCTTCATTACAGATGATTTATTATGAGTTTTGAATGTATTTAGTTATTTACTTTACAGTTTACAGTTACTTATTTGCAGTATCTAATTTTGAATATGTTTACGACATTTACAGAACACTTACACATAACTGCCTGCTTCGCCTGTGTCAGCTTACACCACTGTTTAATCTCAATTAACAATTGAGTTCAAAGAACTATGATTAAATTCATTTTAAAACATTTGCAGAAACAGCACTATACTATTACGAGCTTATTTTTAGCTGCATTTCTCATGTGTTAAATCTTACCAAAATTTGAGCTCTATATGAATAGTTGACTGAACTGACTGAAGTGAGATGGATGTGTGGATTCTGTAAATACCAATTCTGTAAATACCAATTCTAGAAAATCGGGTGGATATTTGCGATGTCTATTAGACCTCAGGTGATGGCTTGGTTCTCAAAACCGAACTTAACAGTTAAAATTAACTTTCCCCCAATTTGTCCATGTTAATTTTGGAAAAATGAGATAGAGAAATGGAGAATCGTAAAGTGAGAAACTGATGAACGTCTTCCCAGGCACTGCTCGTCACTTAATCAGTTCCCTTACTGCTTAGAAGCTTCTTGAGTCCAGAATCTTGACTTTTTCAAACCAACACACATTGTTTAAAATATTAAACCTCAACTTTTTCCTGACATTTTTGGCACCTCAAAGTTGGTCAAGTGCTCTGTATCTATTTTTAGGAAAATGTTAGTTGAGCACCTTTTTTTGTAACGGAGGTTACAATATGATTTTCGTATTTAATGTTAATATTTCAACAGTGAATGTCAATGGCATATGTAAGAACTTTCGTTTAACTCGTGAAATAGTATACTGTGTCTTTCTTTGGCAAGCAAAAATGGACTAGTTCCTGGAAAAAGGAGACTCAATCGAGATGTACCTTGGTTTCTCTTTCCTTTCTGTCCTTGCCTATCCCCGCCAGCCTCCCTACATTCAAAAACCTTTGAAGCCAAAAACTTAAAGTAGAAATGAATACCAATGATCTATTAGGTAAATACGTTTAATTGAATGCTGAAAACAGTATACAATTTTGATTTAATGATGCATTTGTTCTAAATACGGAAGTCACATATTTGTATTGATTGACAGCTTAATGCTTTTATATTAGGGGAAGACGACACAATTCGTTGTAAACATTTTGCTTGTCACTATCGTCTATGAATGGAATCAGTTTTTTAGGTCACCTACCAGGTTTTTTCAACGGAATAGACTTATTGTTGTATTCATTTCGTTGTAAACATTTTGCTTGTCACTATCGTCTATGAATGGAATCAGTTTTTTAGGTCACCTACCAGGTTTTTTCAACGGAATAGACTTATTGTTGTATGAATTCTTCGGTTTAAATTCGTAAAGAGATTCCTAATGTACTGGATGGCCCATAAAATCCACTAACTTGTGTTAAATTCAACCCACAACTGTTCATAAAAAATTATCCCTTATTTTATACGTGGGTTTCAAAGTTAAGTTAGTTAAAAATTCTCCAATATTATTTTTCACACACACACACACATAATGAATTTATTTTTCCTGGCCGTACTAACAAGTATATCTCAGCATCCAATGAAACGTATTTACCTAATAGATCATTGGTATTTATTTTAGAGCATAATTAAAACAAAAAACAAGACAGACTTTTTAAAAACGAACAATCCGTGTTTTGACGTTTGCAGCAAACGGTTTGCTAGAGAAAGGAACGAGACAAGCCAGAAGGATGAGGCAAGGCTCATTGATGTGCTTTTATGTGGATGTGAGCGTGGGCGTGTGTATTTTGTGTGTGTGTGTGGTCCGTGCATAAACTAGATACCCCATCAAATTGGACATATTTCACTGATTGGCAATAAGGAAATCGTACTGACCAGAATGATTGGTGAATTTTATGTTAAACGTCTTTCGGGGGCCTCAAATGACTTATACAGCCACCCCGAAATATCCCGATTTATGAAATTATTTCATTATGATGCATGCATAAACACAGCCATTCAAAGGCTGTAAAAATCTGCAGTTACTGTAAGCTTAGAAGGGAATGAGAATTTTATTTATCTAATTATCTTTTAACATTTCAAATACAAATTGAAGTAGAGAGCAGAAGTTCATTACATTAACGGCTAAAATGGTTCGACTCAAAACTAAGAATGCAAAAAATGTAAGAAATATCATTGCTGGTATGGCACACCACATACATGCACAGACAAATAAAGTAACTACCGTGGTGTCAATTTGACCAAAAGTCCATTCTTTGGTTTAAGAATGACTTCTGTGAGGGGCTTCACTTCCTCCCGACTCTGGAGAGACTCAACTTTGAAATTCCGGAATAAATTCCCTATCAACGTTTTCTCCTCCATGTAAGCAAAACGTTGTCCAATACAATTACGTGGACCTGCGGACAAACAGAATTTAAATTGTCACTTTTCTAATTCTTCACACACAAAATAAACAAACTGCTATAAATTGTTTTTCATAATTTTGGTAGCCAGGGTCAGAAATATTGGAATAGTAGGAACTTTTCTTACCAGCAGAGAACGGGATCTGTTCACAATAGAAAATAAATTATATTTAATTTAATGTCCATTAAATTCACTCTCTTTCTGTGTACTGCATTTTCCCTAACAGAATCCCAGTAAAAGTGACGTTTTTCGTCTAGGATGCTTACACATTATACATTAAAAATTTAAAAGTAAAGATCTTTGTTCCAAGACGTAGAAATTAAAAAATTGTTTTTTAAAAAGACGGGTAATTGGTGGCTTCTATTAGAGAAAATACGTTATGCAGATTATCATAATCTAATTATGAATGAATTGTGCATTACATAAGCGTAAGGATGTCTTTTGGAAGAATTTTCCGGGGAGAATCTGGATGGACGGAATTCTTCCGGTTCTGGGTAAAACTCCACTTCCCGACCGAGCAGTAATGGAGTTATCATGAATTGTGTACCCATCGGAATGATCGTCTTTTCATCTGTGTGTGTGTCATAAAATTTCATATTAGATATCAAAAAAATTATTTTAAATAGTTGACTATCCTTTAGTCAATACAAATGGACATTGGGGATAAAAACAAAAGAAAATTCACCCAATTGGAAATCCTTGTGCATTAACCGACTGATTAAAGGGACACTTGGGTAGATCCGAAGGGCTTCTTTGACACAACATTCCAGGAATTTCATTTGTGTCAAATCTGTCACAGTGATCGGACGGTCACGGTCATCTCCAAAAATTGAGTCCAACTCTTCGTGTAATTCTGCCTGGAAATAATTAATTTAAATTGGATTTTACAGTCATTCTTTTTATATGAATTTGCACTCGACATTTTATACAATGCTTTTCTATTTGACTCCTGACCTGTTGCTCTGGATATAATCCTAGTAAATATATTGACCAGATGGTAGCAGCCGCTGTGGTGTCATGACCCTTAAAATAAAAGTGTCCATTAGTTTTACAGTGGGTAGTTCAAAATGTATGGAAAAATAATTTTTCTACGAAAAATATTAAATATTTTTGCACATATTTTTAATTAAATAAAATTTTGAGGTAGTAAATTTTAATTACCTCGAACATAAAGGTGTCTGTTTCTTCCCTTAGGTCGCGATCGGACCAGGGAGAAGCTGGATTATTCTCATCCTGGAGTCGGATGAGTAGATCCAAAAATGCAAATCTTTCTGTAATTAAATTGGGAGTTACAGTAAAATAATTTTTTTGAATTTTGTAATATGACATTTTGCATAAAAATTATGCTAGCAAATGTGAACAAAAAAATATTTTTGGTTGTCTCATATTTTCTTGCTTACTTTTCGAGGATAAGAAAACATCTTCTCCGTCCCCTTGACTCGTATTTGACAACTTGTTTTCTGCTTTGAACTTGAAATATTCCTCCTTCCGTTCTTTGATTACCTGTACGGAAGTCCAAAACGAATTTGTGGTTAAGTCACAGGGATATAAAATTGAAAAAGGAATTTGAAATTAGGATAATATTTAAAAAAAATTTTTTTTTTACTTGATCCGCAAAGTCATGAAGGACTTTTAAATTCTTTTTCTCCTTCCGACCCAGACTGGAGAGACTCCAGAGGAAGTTGGAGTTGAGCCAGGGTTTTGTAAAACGTTGCCAGAATAACCACGTTTGCCTGTCAAAGAAGAATGTTGTGTGCACTGACGTGGTAAATTCAAAATATCATGAATTGGTTCGGATAAATTTTATGTTAATAGTTCTCAGAAAATCGAGGATTTTTTAAAAAAATTTTTTGTAAAAAAATTGTGGATTTTAAAACAGGACATAATTTTAGAATAGTCGAATTAAATTGTACGAACGTTGCAGTAGCATTAGCGAAAGCATTGTCGACGTCCCTCTGACAATTCAGCTTCTTTCCCATTGCGGTCTCTACAAAATGGTTCAACATTTTAGATTTGTCATTAATTAAGTTGCAAAATGTGGAGAGTCAGAAAATTGAGTTGGTGCTTTTTCTGGTTCTTTAGCCAAGGCCAATGAAAACTCGTTAACACGACGCAAGGATATCTTGACAAGACATCCTTGTTGTCGAACACAACTTGGCATCATGGATTCTTCCTGTTTTAGCCGGCTTAGTTTCGCGTCGTGCTCGTTAATACTCACCACAAATAATGTCGAGGGTACATCGTGTAATGAATGGTTCAATGTCAATGGAACCATTCTTGGCAGCTTGTCCTATGACTTCTACAAAGACTTTGGACTGTTCATGAAATATGGGTTGAAAAGTGTCCAGGATTTTGAAGTGGAAGGCGGGAGTGAGGATTTTTCTTTTCCCGTGCCAATGCTTCCCTACAATGATGCGTTAATTTGTTTAACATTCGTATATAAAAAATAGTGTATTATTGCAATGATTAGCTTTGCTTGCTGGTTAATTGAAGAGCTTAGAAGCAAAAGGAGCTTAAATGAAAATGCCCCTGCTTTTGTATTGGACTGTGCGCTGCTGCACACATACCTTAGAAATACACACACAGGGGCATTTTGATTTAAGCTCCTTTTGCTTCTAAGCTCTTGAATTGTCCATCCGAAAATAATTTACACTTTTACAAAAGTTTCAATGTATACACATTTTCAAAAAAAAATTGCCTGGATAGTTCCAATTCCAATAAACACGCAAGAAGTATATTCCACACACTTAACTTCCAGTTTTTATGAAGTAGGATCAAAAAACAATTTGCAATTATCAACATAACTCAAAAAAATGTAGAAAAAACAAAATTCGGAAAATGTTTGAATGCAATGCGTCTGCGCGACACTCTGTCTAATCTTAGAAAATAAACTCTGCACACTCAAGCGTTGACTGTCGAGAGTAAAATTGGACATGCGATAGAGAAAAAAGAGAAAACTTTCTCCTTTCTCTGTCGATTCTCTCTGTCCACAGTCCAGTTTAGACTCAGCCAAAAGTCCCTATTATTGTAGAATCATTTCCAAGACAATCTTGAGTCGAGGAAAATAAAATGGGGACAAGTGTATGTGCATTTGAAGCTCTAAATTCAATTACAAAATAAACTAGATTAAATTTCGAGTCTATTTATAGACAAATCCTTTTTTATTTTTACTGTCCCTTTTTATACAGTCTTTGTCCCTTTTTGATTTTGAAGCATTCTAATTAATAAAGGTCTGTCCCATTTTGTCTTTTTTGATAAAAAAATCATGATGGAAAATATTTATTAAAAGGAGGAATGGAGTGTAGGTATTTACGATCCAGCATTTGACATTTCATGATTTTAATAGCACGATTACATTTTTTTTCTTTCTCTAAATCATAATTTCCTTTGATGTCAAGTCACTTTTTTACTCACGATGTAAATGTATGTAGTTGTGCAATTATAACTTGAATTTTTAATGCCAATTCACAATCAAAAGTTATGAGGAGGAACAATAAATCCCATTAAATTGTTCCATCGTACGCTTTGAACACACATTTACTTATTCTGTTTATTTAGACTACGTCACAATTTTTCTTCATTTTTATTATGTATTCCATTGCACCAAAAAACAGTCTCCATCTTGTGCACAAAAGTTAATTGCGATTTATCTACATTAGGCTAACTACAACTACAGGAAAGGAATAATAAAGGAGGAAGGGAGAATTTCTTTTTTGTAAAAAAACTTTCATGACTTTGTTTCATATTTTTAAATGTCTATAAAACTTTCTTCTCAAACTAACGTAACGCCATTGCATCTGAACAGTGTCCGAACCTCTTCAAATGTCTTTTTAACCGTAAAGTCTCTTGAAATACATGTATGTGCCTGCGTAGAATCAGAAATTCAGAAGATCCGAGACGTTACTTTTAAACTTGTTACTACGGTAGGACACACTTAAAAGGACTTTTTTGAACGAAACAACATTTTCCCCTTTCCTCCATTCTACATCCACTTTCTCCTTCCACTATGGTCACACTATGAAATGGAGTAAATTGTCTTTTTTTTAAAAGAGAAACGGGGAATTTTAGAGAGGACGAAGGAGGGAAGAGGAAGACGAAGAAACTTCATTAGACTTTTTCCCTTTTTCACTATTTCTTTTTTCTCCGAAAAAAATTTTCTCTTTGAATTTTGTCGCCTTTTTTTCTCCCATTCCCTCCAGCTCCTCTCTCTCTCTCACTCACACACATGTATAGGCACACACAATTTTACCAAGTCGAGTAGCGTTTCCTTTGTAAAAATATAAGGTATAAAAATCTTAATCACATTACAGGGAACTACACATACAGCAATAATATGGGTGTGTGTGTGAAAAAGCCTTTATTATAATGTACGACTCTTTCTCTCGACTTTCTCCCGCTTTCTCTACTTCATGATTCGGGAGTGTGAAGAGGAAGCAACCTTTCACCACCCCACAGTCCGCTAGTAATGCTGTGTGTCTAAATCTTGAATCTAATTATCTTCATTATTATGATCCTCACAGCCCCTCCCTCCCACTCTCCATTGTCTCCGGTCACAAAGAGGGAGGGAGGGAAAAAGTTTAAGGGTAAAAAGGAATTCTCTTTTTAAAAACTGAAATGACTTTCATCAAAGAGGTGAACTATGCAAAAGAAATAGAGCATTAGTAATGTTCAAGGAAAGAGCGATAGGGTGAGAGTACAAGAGAATCACATTTCAAAAAATGGAGTATCAAAAAGTTTTCTACGGTATAGAGTATCTACAGTAAATACTTATAAGATCAAATGTTGGAGAAAGGAAAAAATTGTTTCCAAGTTTAATTGTTGTTAGTGGTTAAGTGTTTTTCTCTTTCTCATCCCCCCGGAGAAAGTTGTCTGGGATTGGCACGGGAAAGTTTTGTCTGCGTCCTGGGTTCTGGGTATATAAATAATATAAAAATGTGTACTGGGTAGTCCACACACACACACGACAGGGCGACTGGAAGAGACAGGTTCATCATAAAATGGCTCCCTTTTTTGTGACAAAATTATGAGTTGACCGAACTTCAATCCCTCGTCGTTCCGCACTCGTCATTGTCATCTTTGTGTGTTGCTTCATCCAGGAGTACATGATAAAACAACTCGCAATCCAGAGGGAAGACACGGATAGTGAAATGATCATCCCAAGAGCACACAACAAATTCAGGACCGCCTCAGCAAACAAATAGAGATAGTGCCACCTTTTTTGGAGAGTGTGTACAAAAAGACAAAATTCCCTTTTCAGTTGTACTCACACGCACGCAAAAGAAATACTTATTCATAGTCAACTTGAGTTAGCTTTTAATTTTTTGTGGAAAAAACTTCAAACTCACATTTTGAGGAGTGAATGGGATGGAGATCCTCAGTTGTGTAGTTTTTAAATTGAATTTCCGAACTTTAGAAGGGAGAAATTGTATCATTCCTCTTCTGTGGGATTCCCCTACAACCAACACACACACTACCCGCACAGGCACACACACAAAATAGACACAAAAGTTCCGGATCTCACAAACTGAGTCCAGGAAATATGGGTAGACCGGAACTTTGATTTTTGAAATATTTTTTGAAACAAAAAGTCTACACTACACAGTTTTGTGTGTGTGTGGTTCCCTAGTTCTAAAAAGTTGGGATGCAGGCCACACTCCACTCTCTCTCTTCTACTCTGTTGTTGTGTGTGTTGTACTGTGAAACGTAGAACGTGGAAAATGAGCCTTACCGTTATGTTACGTTCATGTATTTTGTGGGGGGTTTATGCTCTTATTGTGACGTTATAATACGTGTGTAACGCATTCCTGTGTGTGCAGTGTGTACTATTGAATTTCCTATAGAGGGAGAATTTTGTTTTGGCAAAAATATATTATGATATGACTTGATGACATTAGTACAACTCCACAGGCATATTACACACACACATACACACTTGTACGCCGTAAATGGTGAGCAATGTGGAAATTTTGTAATGTTTCATTCATCCTCTTGTCTGTCGAGAGAGTGAATTTTGTGCTGTCCTATTCTTTGCCTGTGGATTGATATACTACTATATCTATAGTGTGAGTGTGTGTAAGAAGTGAGGAAACCCTGTTTTTTCCTCCTCTACAGAGATTGACCCACATTTGCTCTCCTTGTCTTGCATTTAATGCAGTTGCGTTACGTTGTCCTCCCCCTTCTCCTCTCCAAGGGCTATAATATGTGCAAATACACAAAAAAATAATTGGCAAATTGCAAATAATTTTTTTGACAGGAATTTCACTCAAAAACAATGCAAAGCGTCTTGTGTCAGTGATGGAGAATATTTAATAGTTTTTATTCTCCTCATTATCAGAGAGAATCATTTCAGTTGAGGATGATGGAGGGAGAAGGATCCAAATGAACTTTTATGATCGCTTCAAAGTTTCAGAGGAGAGGGAGAAGAGGAGAGTCAGCTGGTGACGATATGAATGAGGAGGAGATTATTATGAGCAATTTAAAATTAATACCGACTCTACATTCTGCATACTCTACATATATGTATTAAACAGACACAGAGAAAGAGATGCACATGGATTCGAGCCATTAACATGAGAAGATGATGAAGTAAAATTGTTTTAGCCTACTGGATCAAATCTAGTTAAGTTTGCCAAAAAGTAGTGTGTATTAAAATGTATGCACAGGATGGATTTATTATGTAAGTTAAGGGAGGGGGAGGATGTGTGGGTGTCTGTTTTATAACGTCTGTGGAGATTTCGATGTGTAATTTATATCATATCGGCCATTAGGACAGAGTTTATGATTGTACCGAGAGAGAGAGAGAATGGCTATGGGGCTTTTGGATAGCAAGATTTTGCGAGGAAAGTGCAAAATTTAGTTCAAACATAAAGTCATGGGTCTGCGTACTGCAGAGTCATCATTGAGTATTTTAATAAAGATAATTTTTCTTTGTTGTCTGTGTACTTTCCTCCAATTCTCCTTGTCCACAATGTAATTCTGATTAGAAATGTTCAAGAGATTATGTACCACCCACGCAATTTAAGGCCCATTTTGTTTTGCCACATGTAATTATTTTTCCCTGGATGACAAAAATTAATGTGACCATGACGGCCTTGACAAAGGGTCACTGACTATCTTGTGACTGCAGGAGGCTCTACTTTCCCCCTCTTTCATGTCGCCTCCTCTTTGTAAGTTTGTGTGGTTCTCTATCGTTGACAAATGAGAGTGAAGAACAAATTGTGTTCATTTTGACAGTCCCTGGTCTATAGTTGAGAAAATGTTATGATGTAATTTAACGTGATCTCCTCCTCCTCCTCTGTACATGTATATCATAGGAACTCCGCTTTTGTGCATTATGTAAAAGGAAATTCATTTTGTTTGAGCAAAGAGGCGGACGCAACAACAACAACAGCATCAACAAAAGTTGATGAGCTTTGTGTGGACGGCTCAAATGTGAGTGTGTATGCGTGGAGTGTATGTATGCTGCGTGTGTGTACCATGATGGAGTTGTTTGTGATGGTGTAACTTAATATGTGAACAAAAGTCACTTTCACTTCCTGTTTAATCCTGCTCAATCTTTGTATGACAAAGGGGTGGAGGGGACAGACTCCCTTCTCTCGCATTAGCCTTAAGAATGGACACATACAGTGACCAGTCCAGCACACACACATACTTGGGGCCTATCATCTGGGAATAGAACTCGAAAGTACATATTTATGTGGACAGAGACGAACAAGTATTCAGACGGTCGGTCGGTGGAACGGAATTGTGGGATAAATTTGTACCATGGAGAAGTGAATGGATTGGAATTGAAAGGGAAAACAAAGTGTGGAACATCTCTCTGTTGACTCTAGTACTGCATGGCATTTGTAGACACCCGGGGGAAACTCACTGGAGAAAGACTAGTAGACACTAAAGCTTGCGGGGAAAAAAGTCTCCACAAATCATCTCTTTCCTTTCTCTTTCTCTCCAAAATGGTTACTCAAACCAGTGCAACTCGCATCCCGACACGCACACACACACGACGTGTGTGTGTTTCTGTGTGATGAACACGTTGATTGATTACCACTTGATAATTTATTGACAGCCTATTTCCTTCTCATAACATTTGTCTTCCTCTTTCTTTGCCCTTGTATGTTTCTCAGCCTGAATCCGTGTTTTTGTGATACATTTTTATAAATTATTATTTAATTGAGACATTATGAAGCGAAGAAAAGTGTTTGCGGACAGTATTTTGATTGGAATGTGTCAGAAAAAAACAATAAATTATTAGGAAGAGTTCGACGCCGTTCAAGCGATTTGTGTCAAAAATTGAGGACAAGTATTCTCAGTTAACATTTTCGTCTCCATTAAAAGCATTGGAATTTTCAGAATTTGGCTTAAGAATAAAAGCTCGCTAAAAATTCAAAATTTTTTAACTTTTTGTATCTGAAAGCAAGATTTGATTATCGTTGAAAAAATTAGGAGAGAGGGGAGGTCGATAAATAAAACAATTTTTTTGAATTTTGTAGGTTACGTGCGTAGACGTCATGTGTGGATGATTGCGTATTGTTTTTCTTGTGGTGGAATGGCAGAGAGAGACGGCTAATGTAAAACTCGACAGCCAGACTGACTGAGTCAGTGTTTTTTGAGTGTGTGGTTGAGTGTAACGGTTATAATGTAGAATTGTATCTTTACCTACTCTGTGTACTTTCCTATGATCTGCTCTGGTTTTTTGAAAAGTTTGTTGGAGTAGCAGAACCTTTACTTCTCCTCTCTCCCACAAGTACACCCTTTTAAATGTGAGTTAAACTGACTGTGTACGCACTACTGATGATGACAGACGCCCATTGTGAATGTTAGAGTCAGCTCATTATTCAACGATTTTACCTTCCTCCGCTCTCTCACTGCAGACTAGGCCTGTATAGTGTGTGTGTGTGTGTGTGGTGATTTTGTGATGTGAGGGGAGAGAAGAGATTCATGCCTCCATGAATCTGTGGTTGAATTCTCAATCATTCCACCCTCCAGAGTAATTAGGAAAATATCAGAGGATTCCAGTTTGAATTTCAATCTCGAGTGAAAACTATTCAGTTAGCCATTACACAGACACACGTACCTTCCTCCCTCCACCCCCTCACAAATACATTGGTTGTATAGTGTCGGCTGACAATCCTAATGCTAAATTTGAACAAATAAATTTGAGGATTGTTTAAAATAGAATTTGAGCATAGATTCTCTAATAATGGATTCACTCCCCATCGCATCCAATGACAATTAAGCTTATTAAATTTGTACATGTGAATGAAGTGGGCTTTTAATATAGCTAGAGAAAGAGAAGCCATGGCAGGCAGTGTCTTTTTTGCACTGAAATTTTGCGCAATTTGTGGTTAAACCACACCGGAATCGGATTCCTCTCCTCAACTTCTGGAGTCCTGGAATGTGGTAGACATTTATTGGGTAAAGTTGTCCCTCTTCAACTCTTCTCATCGTCTCTTCAGATAAATATTCAGAATTCTGCGGAACAGGATCTCTATTGGTCAATCTTTACTCTCAATTTGGGGACAGGAGTGTCGAAATTTTGACGAATGACTCTCATCCTTGAATAATTTAATTTTTTTTTTGTATGTATGTACTCTCTGTTTTCACCATTAATTGTGCAACAAAAATGGGTTCTCACTTTTCCTTGTATTCAATTGGAGAGTTACTCTTTCCGGCAGAACAACTAAGACTCCGTACAAACGACATACTCTACATATGTTAATGGTCACATATGTAGAATATGTCGTTTAGTCGCTGCGTATGTAGGCAGGCCCCGACATATTCCACCAACAACATTTTCTGTAGGTAAAGTATGGAAAAGTTGCCGGAGGGAGGATTAACTTCACCTTTTTTCAATTTTACATGAAAATACATACATGCATCAAAGTTCCACATTCGGTCAAT
>WJFB01003567.1:0-12780 GCA_009870185.1 Pygmarrhopalites habei | reverse complement strand
TCGATCTTGATCAAAAGATCGAAAAAAATTTCTTCGATCGATCAGTCGATCATTTGATCGACTGATCGAAAGCGCCCACCACTGGTACTGACCCTCGAACCTGAGTCCCTTTCTTTAAAATTTAATGCAGGATTAACTATCTACGTGGCTGTTCATGATTTTAGTTATGCCACTGCCGGATTGGTAATGGAAATTTATACTACTACTTGAGAAATCGGGTGACAGGCGGGGGTGAACATGCAAATAAAGAAATTCTACAAGTACACCCTCGAATGATATTCAGATCGATGGAAAGCAATTCATATTATGTAAATTCTTAATTAGATCTTTATCTTGAAATATCCTTGAGGACAAGTCGTAAAAAATCAGCACAAGCGAAATCACACAAAAGTTCTTGTCATGATGTTAATAAAACAAATGAAATACCGGGGCTCACCTTAAATTGATAGTCTAGTCTAGTCAATACAGTCTAATGTAAGATTACAATTACAATCTGAAATTTCAATTTCAATCGATGGCATCATTACAAAATTGTACTGTTCGGTTGATTTGAAATTGAATTGGAAAAATAGTTTCCAGAGGAATCCAACCGCCCTGCTCTTCGTCTGACAATTTGAGTCGTGCCAACGACACCAATCCAGGATTGACAATCCTTCTCTAACAAAAGCCCCCCAAGCACACAAACAATAATTGTGGGAAAAATCGGATGACGGGCCCGTCCAGGACACGCTATGACATCACACCAATTTTTTGTTTGCAATAAAGTGGGGTTCTTGGTGGTCACAGGTTGGCCATATGGAGCCATGACATGTCACCCCTTCAAAACACCATGTATCTGGTCCGGTATATCATTGGCCATTCGGGAAGGGTAAACTCGTCATTTTTGGTCGACGAGGGCACTCAGGACACACGACAATGTCCCAAGAACACGTGAAAAAAGTGCGGTTTTACATGTTTTTTGGTCACTTTTGACAAGGCTGACACGGGCGCCCCTGTGACATCCGGTGACCCAAACCAACAGATTCCAAAATCCGAACGATAGCAGATTACAAATCTTTTTGGAATTTTTCGAAAATCTGTCGTCTTCGAAAGTTATTCAAAAACAAAATGTGTACCCTATTTCTGGCCATCCCTGTACTAGGGTCGGGGTTGGGCCTGGCCTTGGTCGGACTTCTGAGTGAAACGGCGGGAAATAGGATTAAATCGAGCCTCACAAAATTTGTNTTGTGGCAAGGATATTTGGAGACATGGAATTGATTTTTAATCCATTTTGAACTACTTTAAGCTAAACAATGAATTTGTTTGACAAGGCCGCCCAGATTAGATCGCATGGAGAGAATTTTGCTACAAAAGTTTGTATAATGGAAGAGATTAGAAGTAAAGCTTAAATGAAAATGCCCCTGGTTAGGTATTGGACTTTGCACTGCAGCACACACACCTAAGAAATACACACGCAGGGGCATTTCCATTTTAAGCTCCTTTTGCTTCTAAGCTCTTGGAGTGGAATTAATTAAGCAAGCTGGTTCAATGGACCATTATTTACACTACAAATCTACATTGACAAATTTTTGTCAACTTCATCAAAATATTTTTATTCATCCTTGACATTGAACGACATTCTCGTTGTTCAATCAGAAGGACGGAATGTGCGTCAGAATGTGTGTGACTTACTCTCATTACTCTCCCTCATCATGCGAGTCTCGTGGATGCGTGTCTGCCCTCCATGAAAGGGAAAGTAAAAATTTTTTGGTTTTAAAACTTTAAAAGAAACAGAAATGCAAATTAGAAGGGGGATCAAAAAATAGGTTTCTCTTCGTTGTTCACTCTCACTTGTTTCCTGTCATTGTCTAGTTGGAAGGAATCTTGTGATTTTAGACTCACCTCTCTAATAAAAATAAGCACAATATTTATAAACACGCGGGCCACTCCATAATAGGTATTGTTTTTCGAAGAAAAAATGATGGTAAAAGTTTTAACTTAAAACTGTCGGAAGCAAAACAATTTGTGTGTAAATAATATTTATTATTTAATAATAATATTAATAAACTATATAATAATAATATTCATTATTATTTACTAAATATGTATTAAAATTATATGTAATTATGTGTATTACAATTTGAATAAAATTTATGCATGTACCGTCTGAGTTTCTTTGCTGTTTTGTTGGTGTTGGTGTGCATCTGTAGGAGTTGGGAAAAGTAGGGGGGAAAGCGTGTCTGAGAGATCCAGCGGAGATCTGGATGGGAATTGGGAAGGGAAGCTGCAAGTCAAGAACAGTCAACTTGGGTGGTCCCCACCGGGAAGAGGAATCTCGTAGGTCAAACTGAAGCTACGCATTCAATTTCTTGCCTGGAAGTTTTTCCCGCTGAAGGACCACCCAAGTTGACTGTACTCCACTCACAGCTTCCCCTCTCATCCACACCTCACACACACATCCCTGATTTATTTAATGTTATTCCAGTCACACCAAAAATAAAGTTTATTGAATAAACCCACACAATTTAAAACATGTTCCCCTATTTGCAAACTCTTTGTAAAATTCCCCTTTTTAAATAAACAAATTTTTGGAGTTTTGCTAATTTGAACAGTGAAAAAATCCTGGAATTAATTTTTTAAAAAAATATCGTAATTGTCCAGTACATCCGTTCCAGCATAGGAATTAAAAATGTAGATTCATGACTATTCCCATTAAAATCCCATTTTCTTTCTTGCCAGTGGATTTTTTGTGTTCTGAATTATTCACACTGAATCATATAAAAGACCGTCTCTTCTTCCACTTGACCATCATTTGAAGAGTACACGTTGTCCTTGTCTTACCCTACTAACCAAATTTCATTTCGTTGGAAATTTTATTTGAAACAAGTGGATCCACTTGACACACCAACATAAAATCATGGCCAAGTTTGAATTTTTGTCCAAAGTCCTTTTGGTCGTTTTCATTAGTGCTGTCCTCATCTCAGCCGTGTCTTCCACACCCGTGGCTTCTGTAAGTATTACTGACTAAGTAAACGTCTTTTCTTGTCATAGAGGTGTAGAGATTTCTTTATACTCTATGGTTGCGTTGTTTTATTGTTGGTGTGGGAGTGTAGATGGATGAGTGGAGGAATGTTTGTGTGAGGTCACAGAGGAGGTCTTCATGGGAGGGGAAGCTGCGACTGTAGTACAGTCTACTTGGGTGGTCCTTCAATGGGAAAAACTTGCAGACAAGAAATTGAATGTGTAGCTTCAGTCTGACTTGCAATCCCCCTCTTTCCCATTGAAAGACCACCCAAGTTGACTGTACTCCACTCGCAGCTTCCCCTCCCATGACGACCTCCCACGATGTCCTTCACATACACTCCCCTTGCATTTACCTACACCCCCACACCAACAAAAGAAAGAAACGTGTGTTCTATCCTCTATGCCTTTTGTCCTAGTGTGACAGTGCAGGGCTGACAAAACCATGTGTGCTAAACTCTAAAATAACTGAAACAAAGGTATATGTTTGAAACATTAAAATAATGTAGAAAATTTCCATCATTTCTACATATAATTTTTTAAAATTCCAGAACAAGGCAGAAATAAGCGAACAGGGAGGTCAAGAAGCAGCTGGGACCAAACCAGCAGCCGCTGCACCACTCATGGCTAATACAATGGTGGATGGTACGAAACCCTTTGTTTTTTAGACCAAAAGTTTTATAATTAAAAATGTTAAAAACTGAACTTTAAAAATTACTAAATGTTTTAGCTGGGACAGACTCAAAGAGGGAACGTCGTTGTGTCGTGAAGGTCGGGAATGTTTGCGTTTAGTACAGACCTCCGTGAAGAAACGAAGAGTTGATGCAAAGAAATTATCTTCAATTTTTTCTCTTTTTGATTTAGAAATTCTAAGTTAGAATAATTAATGGCTATTGTCAAGCAAAAAATTCTTTTTTTCATATTTCTCACTTTTCTATCGAATTGATTGTTGAATCTAAAACAAATAATTGTGAATAAACTAACCCACAAAATGCACAACGTATTGCATAGGTCATTACAAGATCCCTTGACAAAATTTACTCACATTGTTAAAACTTGTCAAAAAATTACTCGAGTCAAAAACAAAATGTCATTGTTAGAAATATAAATAGGAAGAGCAAAAATTGTTCCCCACACTTCCATCAAATCTTTTTCCTCTGTTATGACCACCCACACATATGCCACGCACACACTCACTTCCGCACACAGACCACACACACACAAGAACTCAACAAAAATGAATGACACTGACCTGCCAGAAATTAATGCGTAACAAAAAATATATTTATTTTCAACAAAATCAAGTCTTGACCATTTGGAATACATTAAAAATTTTAATTTAAAATAATTATAATATAATAATTAGCGGTTGTAACTTTACGTTTTAACAACTTAACAATCAAACTTTTTCTGAGAGAGAGACTCTCTCTGTCTTTCTAATACTCGTAATCTGGTGGTGGTGCGTAAACCAGCCTTGGTACATTCTCCTCTACGACTTCTTTGGAAGAAGTGGAAGCCGTCACTTCTTGAGATGCAGACGGCATAACCAATTTAATAATGATATCTGGTGTTTCCCCACCCACAGTTACACTAGGTACCCTTTGTACACTCACATTACTCTCAGCCCCTTCCAGTGTAATTTCCTGTCTCTTCTTTTCACCATAACCTGCATTATTACAATGAATGGAATTCCCGCCACAATTCCTGGATGGCGATTGTTGTGATGGTTGTTGTGGTGGTGGGTAAGGTGATTTCCCTCTGAAATTTTTTGAACCCCACGGTCCTGGTGGTCCTGGACGTCTCCTCCCATCTGGCCTTGAATTAGGACTAAGTCTTAAAGTAACCCGATTTTTTGAATTAAGAAATTTTAAAAGTCCCGCTCCAATATCCTGTGGGAATACACGACCCCAGTCAGATATAAAAAATGCTTCTGGTTTCCCTGTTGGACGTGTTATCCAAGTGAATTCAGTTTTCCCTTCCAGTTTGTAAATTTTTGGACCTGGTCCTCCTGAGGGTGGCTTCCCTTTTTCGGGTGGGGGTGGTGGGGGGCCATAGGGTGTTCGAGTCGTGGGTGGTTCTGGAGCTCCAAAAGTTGACCATGGGAAACCAGTCAGGAGGAGAATTAGGAGAGGGTTCCATTTTGAAAATCGGTGGGTGGTCATAATGAAGAGAGTGACAATCGAAAGGGAGGCGGGCTGTTCAAAATTTTGTTTTCTGCAATTTTCAAGTCACAATAATTGTAATAAATTATTTTTTTTCACCGGGCATATTGTATATGGCAAAATTATTTTGTAGACAGATAGACGTATGGGAAAAGAAATTTTGCGAATATTTTGATCAAAATTTACGAAGTTTGTCAACAAATTGTGGAAAATGTGCAAAAATCCCTGTATCCACAAAACTGGATTTCGGTGAAGAATCTGGCTCGATTTTGAAACTTTTTTTGAAACATTTTTACTTTTACATTTGAAACATTTTTACATTTTAGAGATTTTTGAAATTTTAACACTAAACTAAAATGCCAATTTTGTCCGACGCCTGACGAAGAAAAATTATTGGTTGAGTGCAGAATTTTTGGGCAAAGACAGAAAATAAACCCACAAAAAATAGTGATCGCGTGTGGTCAATTGTCACTCAATAATTACTTACGCAATTAAATTAATTACTTAATTACCTCCACAATTAAAAGTTGAACTTCTCCCTCACTTTTTCCTTCCGTTCTTATCAGATGAGAAGAAATGTGGAGCGACTGAAAAGGATTGAAGACTCAAAAAAATTGACTGCGAACTTGACAGTAGGATTGAATGGGAAAAGATGGGAAGAGAGACTGAAGTTGTTGCTGTCCGCCTAGCATCTGGTTTGCGAAAAAGATTATTAATCTCTTTTCGCGTGGACATGACCTTTGGCTGTGTACGACGGGGTGGTGTATGCTCCACTATGTGTGTGTGTGTGTGCAGTTAAATTTAGTGAAATTTTTTGTACATTTGTTAATTTTAGTGGTCGTTGTCATTTAGAAAGTCCTCGTGTACACTTTGTCTTGTACAGCGTGTGTGTGCATTGGGGGGAAATCTGAAGTTTTTTTTATTATGAACAAAGAACAAAGTTGATCTGGAAGTGGAAGAACCGGATCAAAATCTGTAAGATATTTTCTTATGGCCAAAGAATGGGAAAAGTGATCTTGGCTGAACATTGAAATGTGTAGTCAATGTAAAGTAGTAAATATTTTCTTTGGAAATTTCAAATTGGAATAGTTTGATTGGTAAGGAAGTGTACATAGGCATTTAGTGGCGTAACAGGCGGGGTAGTGAGATTTGAGGGTGTATTCCGGTTTTTATGTGGAGATTGATAAAAAGAGAGAAAGAGAGAGAGGGACTGACCATAGATAACTTGTCTTACGTTATTTAATAAAGGAGACAGTTAAGTTTGATATGGGAATATTCCTGTTTGGGTCTGTTTCACTTTTATTCAAGTTGTCCCTCTCTTTCTTCTCTTCAGCGAAGTTCCCACTCGTCTCGGAATGTGTGTGTGTGTCACTGTGTTTGTGTGTGTGTGTCAGACCGGCTGAAAGAGTGGTGCTATGCTCCTCTTGAGATTTTTAAACTAACAACACAACCAATTAGTTCTTACTTGTTCCCTGACGTCGTTTCATAATATACATAATAAAGTGCAGGCAATAATAAATGCGACTTTTGTGTGGAGTAGTGTGTCTTGGACTCTTGGATTGAATGACAGCCCGTCATGCACGTACTGACAGTTAGTGACAAGGGAGTGACAAGGAGAACAGTCAAGATTAATGTCGATGCACTTTAAACGGGATACCAAGATTAGTACTACTAAATTTTAGTAGCATGCAATTGAGTGAGAGTGCGCGCACACGCGTGTGAGTGTATTGTGTGTTTATAGGTACTAACAGAGAAATTCTAGATTGCAAAGATTTTAGATACATACATAGAAAATAATTTCAATCAGAAGTATGTATTTTAAATTGAAAGGCTAATGGGCCTGGATGAGGATTTTTGAAACAAAGTTGATCAAGAATTTGGATTTTTAGAACAATGTGAGAATTTTCGTTGCTCGAATATTCCTTTCAGATTTTATAGGCATTTTTATGCAATGGTCATATACAGTCGTTTCTCATGGAGTTTGTAACGTCGAAATTTCCTCAAAGTGGATGACCGTGTGTGTGTGTTGTACGTAATACTTGGCTGACCCATAGCTCTCTTCCTACTGAATATTTTTCCTTGAGTAAGACGTGACTGGAATTTTATTCAAGAAAATACTATTGGGTGAATATTCTGCTTTGTCAAAACTCTGCAAACGCATGTTGCAGCGTATGTTTAAACTGATGATGAGATCTGGAAATCGGAGCTATGTACGAATTTTATGCGAATTCTATTATGCAGATAGTAGACAGCGCGTGGAGACATTTGCCCTGTAATGCGAAAATCTGAAGGAGATTTTGTTTGATGTCATGAAATTGATGAAAAATTCCTTCTCCTTGGGAAACCACAATTTGCACCCACTTAATTAGCACAACACGGTAATTTGTCTGTCCATCGATTGAGCTGGCAATTACAATGTCTATTGTACGAATTAAAATATTGTCAGTCAAAGGATTTGTGAAGTACAATACAATTTAAAAGTTTGATTTGAACCGTTGGGCTGTGCAAAACTTAGTTTCCTGGAAAATTTCTCCGTCATTCAGAAAATTTATGCTTCAACATTAAAAATTTCAAGTTGAGTTTACCAAATACCAGTTAAGTAAAGAAAACAACTTAAATTTAATACAGAAAATTTTCGGTAAATAGCATTCACGTTTATTTTGCAAAAAGATAGAATATACAGCAATATTGTGGATTCAAGTTGACCTTACATTCAACTATTAATAAAATAGAGTCCAGAAAATGATCAAAATGTGTGAATATCATGTTTTTGGTTCTGACACGCTACACTCTTAAGATAGAAGGAAAAATCTTGGGTGGAGAGTGGATTCTGCGCGGAATGAGGAAAAGTTTACCTTCAGAACGTAGAAATTCGCCCTGGGGAAAGAAGGAAACTGCCTTCCCCGGAGGAGTCCAAAATTCCCCCCAAGAAGGGAAAATATCCCGAGATGGAGGGAAAATTCCACTCTTCCCCCCAATTTTGACCTTCCGGGGAAAATGGCTTTAACTTCTCCTGAAATTTCCGGTATAAGTTCTACTCCTCCGGGGAGACTTTCCCTTCTCTTCTAATAGTATCTTATAGTGTAGTTATAACTACAAATTATAATTTGTACACTTTATTCTATAGTAAGAAATACTGGTTGACTGTCGGACCGACCCTGGCACTTTGACATGGCGACCCAGCATCACTCGCCATTATTTATTTTGAGTATGTCTGATGGACTTCCGTCTGTCTGTATTGCCTTCATTCTCTTCTTAGTCCTCTCACTTATCGGCTATGATGACTTCAATTGTCTTCGAATGGCTTTATAACTTCCAGATTCATCCCAAATTGTATTTTCATTTTTAAAAATATTTTTGTTATACAATTTTAAAACTACAGAAAAAAATGAAGCCTTGAGCAGTATTAAATACAAATTTTGTATTTATTTAATTTTTATTATTCAGTTGTCAAAAATCCCCTTCATTCTCACACAGCGCGCTCTGCGCGAATTTCGGTCCCATTTTGCGAAAACCTACGAGATTCTTGGAATTTTTGCAAACCTTCTCAATTGCGCGCGTGCGATTTCTCATCCATGTAATACATTTCTTGGCACTCGTTGAGATGGCTTGAATATTTCTAATACAATTTTTCCATTTTCTTTCCAGTTCTACAAAAGCTGACCACCTCACCTATTGTATTTACCCGCTCCACCCTCCACAATTTGAAAGCCTACAAGTTAACCTACAAGTTGTAACTACTAATTAAATTTTTATTTTCATCCCCTCCCCCACTCCCACCATCTTTAACCTCTGGATCCAAAAATTCTTGTTCCTCCTCCTCCAAAAAGGCCACACAATAATGCACCGTCTTCCCTCTCGTTTTACTATAGCTATTATCAAAGGCCATTGTATACTTCCCGGGTTTGTCCAACTCTAACCTTCCCACACACGCTTCTACATGAGACTGCACTCTTGCATATGGTACTAAATACTCTTCTTCATCTTCATAATAAACGGAGAATCCGATGTCGTAGCCATCTGATCGAAAAGACCATTCTAAACCACATTCCATTCCCGCCTGTACAATATATTCAAATTTTAGTTGTTCTCGCGCAGGGATTTTGATTGTAAACCATTCATCTCCATACTCATCAAAATTGGATGATGATTTTCGGAGGAAATTTGGTGGTAAACATTCCATGAACCAAGCATCACTACAAAATTCATCCTTCCCGGGTTTTGTCCCACCCCAATGTGGCGGTAATTGTGATTGGTCAATAGATTGAAAGAGGACTTCCTGCCATTTCTCACGATTTGGACCGTAAATTCGGGCTTTTGACAAAGTGCGGGAATTTAAAAGTGGCTTCACGATAGCGAAAAGGTAGTTAAATATTTTTGGCGCGTTGATGACGTAAGCTGTCTTGAGGACTTCTGGGTAATTATTTTCAAACTGGAATTTCAACAGAAAATTTTGTCAAAAAAAAATTAAAAATTTTAAAGTTTTGGAGTTCGAACCAAAGTTTTTTAAAAAATGTAAAAAATTAAGTTTATGAAAATTGTGTAAAAGATTTTTGCTCACAATTTTGAGAACTTCTAGAATTCCTTGGATGACAGTTCGATTTGCAATTTGGCGGTATCCAAAATTGTCAAAATCCATTATGACAACTCCTTGATAAATATTTTGAGCCAAGGCTGAAGCAACTACATTTTCTAGAGATTGGTAAACAAACTTGAGAGAAGGAACAATATTTCCGTTTTCAATATTAGCGCGCATGTCCCAGTGGCCTATGGGCATTAGGAAGACTGGAGCTCCTTCCCGATCGTACCCGCTGTGGAGGTATGGAAGGAATACTTTGGGTGATCGCCAGTTCTTGAGCTCTTCGATTTCGTTGTGTTTTCTCCAGAGCAAATGTCCTGACACAAAAATACATGTTTGCTGTTAATGATTAATGACACTGAATGACAGAGTTTGCTGTTTAATTGTTGGTGTGGGCAGAGGTGAAATTGCTTAGAAGCCGAGCTTCCTCACTTCTTCGAAGGGCTCCCCCAAAATGCATAGGACTCCCTCACTTAAAAATTTAGAATTTCAGCCCTGTGTGTGGGGGTGTGGAAGTGTCAATTGATGAAAGGGAGATGTGTGTGTGGTCCATCATGGGAGGTCTGGATGCCATCCAGTGGATGGGAAGGGAAGCTGGGAGTGGAGTACAGTCAACTTGGGTGGTCCTTCAATGGGAAAGACTCCCACACAAGAAATTGAATGTGTAGCTTCAGCCTACACACGTACTATGACCTACGACCTTCCTCTTTCCCATTGAAGGACCACCCACGTTGACTGTACTCCATTCGCATCTTTCCTTTTCAGTTACACAGTCATATGACCAATTAAAGTGAATATATTTATAAGGGGCTATAAAAGTTGTCAAAATTTTTTCAGAAAAATATTTACTTCTGAGCATTTGTTCTGCTTTCGTAACATCCAAATCCCGCGCTCGGAGCCAACATAGCAAGATCTCATCCTTTTCTGGGTATATTTTGAACACCTAAGAAAGAAACGTAGGATTAATCACTGCTTGACAGTCATGCAGACTATTTTCCAACACAAATTCTAAAGAAAATATTCCAGAAGCTTTATAAACATTTGAAATTGAGAAAAATCATTTTTTATGTCAACCTTTTTATTATTTCTGCACTTATTTTAAAGAAATGACTTGGAAACTCACTCTCTCTCGAAATATTTTTAGTTGTTCCAACTCCTGTGACGTAGCCGGTTCCTGTGCCATGGTCCCTTGAAGTTTCTGGCAGAAACGTTCTATTTTTTTTTTCAAAGAAAATAATTTTCTTAGGAATTCCTAAGGAATTATTCCTTACTTTGGCTCTGTTTTTTGCAATAAACTTATGCAATTTGTTGTGCTGACACTCTCACCTCTCAAAAAGAATTGAGTGCTAGAATTTGCACTCAGAATTACACACTTCATACGCTTTGTTTTTTTCTCAGGCCTTTTTCTTAATGAAGAACAAGGCAAACCAGTTGTGGACATAAATGAAAGAGAGTATGTCTGTGTGCTTGACATCAGAGCACACACACGAGGTACATACTACACATGCAAAAAGGGAAGGGAAACAAGGTTTTGCGTGTATCTCTTTTCTTTCTTCTTCTCTACTACTTTATAGTACAGTCTTCTGTGTTTTGATGAGATTTGATTGTTTGTTGCTAGCCCAATATTGCTAGTAATTGTTGGTAACATTTGAACTTTATCTTGGATCATTTCTCATATTTTTCCCTCTCTTCTCTGCTACTTCTTTATTACACCTTCTGAATGACGTCCTGAAGGACTCATTTGCCATTCACATGAGCAGTCAACACATTTTTTGTATCCTCATAAACTAATCTTGTATTATCTAACATTTTTTCCTACTACACAGTCCTCACTTGAGTTCTCCATTTTTCTCGATTTTGAAAACATTTGCAGACGTCAATGGCAGTAGTACGCAAATTAGCACTGCGAATTCAGTTACTAAAAAATTTGGTCATGCTTGAAGGTCCTGTAGTGACGAAAATATTTACATTGACCAGGTCAAGTTGACCTGGAATGTGGACCAGGAAAATGTGAACAAAATTGGTGTGAAAATTTATGACTAGCAACAATAGTTAAATTAAAATGGATTCGTTTATGATATAGAATTTCCCGGCACACAGTCAAGATTAATTTGGAATGTACATGAGTGACAATAAAATGTTTTCCTCACACAAAACACGTCTCTTACAAGGAACAAAATCAGAAATCCAAGTTTAATGGTAGTAAAAACGTTATAGGGAAATAGAATATTATTTTACTATTAGGCACGTTACATTTAGCTGTAGCGAAAGTTTCCTGCAAAACGTTGCAGTTTTCCAATGTAGTGTAGCTAATCGTTGACCTCTTCGTCCGTGGAAAGAAGTGGAATCTGGCTATTTTTCTGGATCAATTGGTTTTTGTACGAGCGGACTACGTGTAAGGAGAAGAGAACAAAGATCATGTGAATGATTGCAGGGATGAAAGTAATGAAATTGATGAATACGAGGGAAACTGTACAACCAACGATGAGGAAAAGGAACAGGATTTCATGGATGATGACCCAGGTTCTCAAATACCCGGGAGCTTCCTGTTTCAAATAAAAATTAAGAATAAATTTAATTCAGAGAAGACAGCCGCATGAAATGATTCTTCAATAAATAAATAGAATGTAAGATTTAAATGCGTTATTTTGAGTAGGTGACCTTATAAATCCCGATTCCCAAAATGACCCCGTTGATCCAGACGAAGCAGAGAGATCCCATGAGTAAACTCACGAACGAAATTTCCAGGATTGTTTTCAATTCGTACAGACCCACTACAGCATAAAAGTAAAATCAAAATTTGATAAAAATTTATTAGTGAGGTACATCCAGTATTTGACTAGGCTTGAAGTTTCCCGCTCAAAATCTATATAGATTATATATATATATATATATATATAATATAATCTATATTAATATATATATATATATTTCTTACAGCCTGAGTCATCCTTGGACTCAATGTATGCTATGAGTTGTCTGTCAAATTGTCCTGTATTCAGGAAATGTAGTAGAATGACTAGAGTAATGGCGGACGAT
>WJFB01003566.1:0-12793 GCA_009870185.1 Pygmarrhopalites habei | reverse complement strand
GGAACGAACCAGGAAAAGATTTCACTCCCGATAAAGATGAACCAGGAAAAGATTTCACTCCCGATAAAGATGAACCAGGAAAAGATTTCACTCCCGATAAAGATGAACCAGGAAAAGATTTCACTCCCGATAAAGATGAACCAGGAAAAGATTTCACCCCTGACAGAGATGAACCAGGAAAACGTGTCACACCAGGTAGAAATGAACCAGGTAAGGGTAATTGTACTATTGATGTTACTTGTCTTGTAAAGTTCAACCAATGTCTTCGTTTGGTAGACACTCCATGGAACAGAATCTCAATGACAAACCGGTCACATGACCTTACATGTGTGTTCACGGGTTAACTGTCGGATTCATGGGGGTCATATGCCACCGTCTCGTCATTAATGTTGAAGGCCTTAAAGGCCTGGCCTTTATTGTTTTGCTGAGTGCACAGGGATGACCGCGTGTGGGAGGGAGTGAGCGAGTGCCATCTGCACCTCCTCCGTCGCCATCTTTGTGTACTCAGAAAGTACAGATTCTGTACTATATAATGGTTAGTAGGTTTATGCAGGAAGAAATATTGAAAGTGCAGGAAGAGTTTTGCAGGAAAAAATGTTGAAAAGGCATGGGCCTATGGAAGGATTGTACCTTGATAGAAAGTACCCAAACTGAATGGCCCAGTCACAACTTGAACTGGTCATTCATCAATCATCGGCCACATACACACAAGGTGTACATTCCCCGAGACGCAGAATCTTTGTAGTAGGTAACTTGACTTTTCGGGTCAAGAAACTACTCGAAGAAAGTAAGTAGACTGACGACGTTGGACAAAAATGTCTCAGCTATCCGTGTATCAATTATGGGGGTTCTAAAAGTTACAATTGGGAGACACGATGGAAGAAGGAGCTTCCGTCATAGAAAACGCAATGTATGTGTTCTATGGCCAAAAAAAATATTCTATGGCCATAAAAAAATACAGCCGAAAATTAACACACTGACCATGACATGCCAACCGAGTGACAGGACTTCATCCTTCCGGGTTACTGCTGTGAGGTCATTTTGCAAAAGGGCTCCTCCTGCTGACCCCCTTTGTTCTAAAGTTGTGAAAAAATTTGGAAGCCAGAGGAAAATGACCTCCTCGGTCATTTGCCGAACGGTCATAGCCATGGGATCATACGCCTCAAGATGGACAATGATTGTGTCTCGAATTCTCGTCAAATAAACACTTGTCATTCACGTTGCCCCCTTTTTTTTTTTTAAAAAAAAAAAAGCGATTCCTGCGAATTGAGTATTTCTACTTGCGCTCTAGTATTTCTTCCTGCATCAAAAATACCTGTCAAAGAAAAAAAGGCCCTCAACCAGTTAGCCCTCAGGCCCTCACGACGCCAACAGTCCAGGTATTTCATGTAATGAACTGTGTACCCGCATTTTATGTCTATTCAGGCAAAACTGGACGACCAACCGTACCTTCACTTCCTTCCGTCGAAAAATTCACACTCCCCGGCGAACCACTTACACAAGTGAACATTGAAACGGTAGAACGAACTGTAGCCAGACATTCAATTCATTTCGATAGTGACTTCACAATACCCACGGAAACTTCAACTAGAAGACCAGACGGTGAAACTGTACCACAAGTCTCAGAAAGGTATGACAACACTCTCCCTGACAAGATAGAGGAAGGTGTAACAGTTCCCGAGGGTGAACCACCTCTAAGACCTAGCACTGTCCCGCCTAAGAATAAACCGACAGGCAAAGATGATGTCACACCCAGTGGTGGGCGCTTTCGATCAGTCGATCAAATGATCGACTAATCGATCGAAGAAATCTTTTTCGATCTTTTGATCAAGATCGATCGAAAATTTTGAAATTTTCCGATCGTCTGATCGAGTTTGATCGAAAGCAAAAACGTGTTTAATCGAGAATGATCGAAAGTACAACACGAATATAAAAAATTTTACAGAACTTTAAAATGGACGAAGAAAATGCAAAAATTTCAATATTTTGTACAATATTTCATCGTTTTCAGTATTTTCCCCTATTTTTTGTGGATTTTTCAGTACTTTTAAATGATTTTTCAGTTGATCGAAATTGATCGACCGATCAGTCGAAAAAGATCGAAATCAATTGTTCGATCAATTGATCAGATCGAGATCGATCGAAAATTTTAAAAAAATTTTTGATCGAGATCGATCGAAAAACGAAGCGCCCACCACTGCGCACGTTACGAAAAAAACACATCTGCATCCATCTCCATCCCTTAAGTCCTTAACTTCCTTCCACTACCCACCACCATCACCTTTTCACCTCCTCTCCTCTCCTCCTCCGTGTGTGTGTGTAGAGAGAGAAAAGGGGCGGGGAAAGAATTGGAGGCAGAGAAGAGAGAGAGAGAGAGAGAGAGAGAGTAGAATAGGCGCTAGAAAAGTATATAAAACCTGAGAGTAATTTCCCATGCATTTTATATTCTCTGTCTCTCTTGGGGTCCTCCATATTTCTCTTTTGGAAAAAAAGAAAATTCAGGGAAGATAATAAGAATTTACACGCGAAAATAAAAACGCCTTTCTCAGCATTTCCCCCTTCTTTTTCTTCTCCTATTTTTTCTCCTTCGTTTCGTTCTCTGGTGCCCCTTGTCTCTTCCCCCCCCCCCCTCTCAATTCATGCATGGATGTGAGGGGAAAGGAGGGAAAGGAAGGAAAGGAAGAAAATGTCAAGTCTATACTCAAGTCGTAACATTCACTTTATCAACGTTATGAACTTCCAAAATGCATGCACCAAAATATCCACATGTGTATAAGAAGACGAGAGGACTTTTCCCCTTCCTATTTTCCCTCTCTTTTTTCTCCCTCCACCAACAGACAATGTGTGAGCTTTCGTTTAGCTTTTTGGAAAATGGCAGGATGCAAGTTGGCGCATTGTGACTTTTGAGAGAGCATATCTTTGTGCTGATGTCATCAGTTTTTTCTCTCTCTGTTTAAACTTTAGAAAATGGGAGTGCAGGCTATTCCCCTTTATTATGTTACAGTTGATTCCAGGAGATGTAAGGTAATCTTCAATTTGCTGCGTTCGACAAAATCAAAATCCAATTTTGTAAAATTCCCATTTAGTAAAATGTGGGAGAGGAGAAAGTGGAAGAGTTCAACAAATACTTTGTACGTTACCCTTTACGTACTTTGACATTGAACGTTCAACATTTTCGTCTAGAGACAAAAGTTGAAGGAGGAGTGAAAAATGAGGAAAAAATAAAGTGTTATAAAAGAATATCATCTTCACACTAATTGGCCCTTAAAAATGGATAAAAATTAGGCATTTTGTTGTCTCCCCCTCCCCACCTTCTTGTAATTCGTTTGGCAATTACTTTCCCAAACTACATAGAAACTGAGCTGGAACCACTTAATATGTAAAAAATTAGTCATTACTTCAACCTCTTGTTAAGAGTACGCCGTGCCGTGGATAAGGAGGCGTAGGGAAAGTGGAGAAAGTACAGAGTTGAGTTTTGTGAAGGTAGAGTATTTATGAGTATAAAGTTGCCGATTGCCAAAATGGGTATTAAAGTCTCATCATCCACTTGACAAATGGAGTCTGTCGACACTCGAGCTAAGCCAATTTATCCTTTTTAAGGTACATCCCTTCGTCCCTTCTTTAGTTGTACATTTTGGAAAACCACCTCCATTAGAATCCTCCAATACAATATTTATATTCGTCTAATATTTTGACCCGTCTCTTTTCTCTGACATACACCATTCAGTACATTCCAAAAGATCTTGGCGTAATTTCAATTCTTTAACAAATAAGAAGCTTTTTAAAAAATCCTTGCCCAAGTGTGTAAAAGGAATAGAAAAAATGGAGAGAGATAATCATGCAATTTTATCCATTGGTTTCCGGTCCCTAATTTCCCAATTGACATGACACAAGTGGTGATTAAATTGTGCTCCTTCACTCTCCTTCCCTCGTTCCTTCCTACAGACAAGAAATCACGTGCACTACCATTCGTGTCAGCCGAGAAGAGAGAGCGAGAGAGACAAGATGTACGTTCAATTTCGTTGGCCTCCATCTTGATTCCCCACTTTCATTCTCCAAACAAACACACACGAGCAGAGTAAACTGGAGATTTGGGAGGGTGACACAAAAAGTATTTCGTGCTGAAGAAAATGGAGTGCGAGTGAGTGAGGATGGTGTAAGTGTGTGAGGGAGAGGGTAGAGTGTATTTTTTGTGTCTATTTAGTCGTGATGTCAGCAAATTATATTTCCTTGCGTTCAACCCACAGACACAATCCGAAAGAAAGTAACTAGAAAAAGAGAGTTAAAGTTCTATGCGCAAGGTGAAGTGTTGCATAAAAGAAATACATTTTCTTCCGTTGACGAAGGGGATAAAGGGTTTGAAATTTCAATAGTGTCGAGTTTGTTGACCTTTGAACTACCCGCTATATCCTTCTCTCCACACACACACACTCTGTGGTGTGTGTGTACATAGAAAGTGGTAGACCCACATGTTTTTTGGACTCCCAAAACCCCCATTTTCTCCCTGGGCTAAATTGAGTGGTGGTTACATAATAAGATGGAAATGAGCCACGGTTATTGACATAAGGAGATTTTCGCGCTCACTTTTTTTCCCTCTGTACATACTCAGCTCGGGTAAGGGAGGAAGATCCATGAGCATATAATAAATGTGCACTTAACCTATTTAAAAGATTGTTCAAAACCCACATCACCATCTTGTGTGGCTGAGGGAGGGAGGAGGAGGGTTGGAGGAAATTCCTTTTCTTCGTGGTAAACTCCATTAACTAAGATCCTTCTTTGACTGAGACTCCAGTAAAACATGAAGGGAGAGTAGGGAATTAAAGCCAACAAAAATTTTTTTTCTACCTGTTACCCTGATGTAATGTAATAGATGAAGAAATGCAAAGTCTGTGTAAAGGGAAACTTGGATGTATAACTAATTGCATAAGGAACCACTTAGCGGATTGTTGACCTAAACCACCGTCCTTTTTTTGGATCCACGTCAACGCAACAAACAGGCTTCAGTTGGGACATGGAGAAAGCATTAGTCTGGTTCAACTTGGAGAGAATGTGCATGAGTAGGAGGAAACACGCACATACACTTTCTCTCTCTCTCTCTCAAAATGTACATGAACAGATGAAATTTATAGAGACTTGCAAATTTTATGGCGACTGTTTCGTAGCATAAACTATACAAAGAAGAGAGAGTATTGTATGCGTTAGGCAATGTACAATGTCGTAGGGAAAAAACATATACAGCACACGCAGCGAGAGAGGGGGAGACGAGAGAGAGAGAGGAGAAACGGGGCATGCATGGTTACCTCTCTTTTTTTGATATATCTACTTTCTCAGGCGGCATCATGAATGGCATGAGTTTTTCTTCTTCCTTGTCCTGGCAACAGCTACATGGATGAAAAAAATAAGAAAGCAAAAACATACACAAACTTTATCTCTCTCACTCTGTTTCTCTCTGTGAACTTTCTTTTTCTTTTAAAAAACTTTCTTCCTATCCCTCCTGATACACACCATCCTTTCCCGAAAGCATAAAGGGCAAGGAAAAAACAGGAGAGTTTTCTCCTTCCCATCAGCTGGTCCCACTTCAATGGTAGGGGAAAGCAGTGACATATGTATAATATTATAGGAAGAAAAATAGGAGCATGTGATGGGAGCAGGCGGAGAGTGAAAGGAGTAGACAGTGTGTGTGTGATGGAGAGAGGGAGAGAGAGAGCATCAAAAAAATTCATTATGTATCTTCCCCGCCTTCTCCTCCTCTTTTCCTCACCCAGGAGAGTCATCCATATGCGATTCTCAAATCCAAATCTTCTTCTCCAGCTGAGAGTATAAAGATGTAAGGGAGAAGAGGAAGATGTTGACGAGAAAAAAAGGAAAGCAGAAAAAGAGAAAGATCAAACTTTTACTCCTCCTTTTCTTCCAAACCTTTGACTCTCCATGGGAGAAAGGCTCATGTGTGCATAAACTGGCCATCTATTTAGAATCATTGTCTTTTTCTCTCCTCCTTTTCTCTCTTTATCCCTCTTTCTCTGTGATCTCCGGACTTGATGCTCACTTTTTTTTTCTCACATAATAGGAACTTTCAACAGGCACTGTAGAAGAGGAGGTTTGAGCAACAATTATACTTGTGTATACAATTTTGAGTCCACTCAAACAGTGGAAACCCTTGTCTTGGGCTCTCCTAGCGCTTTAACTCTGGGTTGGTGGTCACTCTTTCTCTCTCTTTCTCCCTTCTCTCAATGCGGGTTAAATAGGACAGAGAGAGCATTAGGCTAAAAGCTTTGCCTTCCTGTACACAATGGATATAATTGATTTTCGGCTCAGATTCTGGATTTTGTTTCCACATACCCATATACACTGCACTACTTTTCCCCATGTGTGTGTACATGTATGTGTGTGTGCCAGGACTGCCTCCATCCTCGTGTTTACAGAGTTAACATGGTAAACAATGGGATGTTGGTAATTTAGCACGGTTTCAAAACAATAAAAAAAATTTAGGAAAGCGTGTGCAACCAGTGAGGAGGGTAAGGAGAAAGTTGAGAGAGGAAAGCGCTGCAGCTGTGTTGGGTCACACCATTAAATGCGAAAAGTTGTGATGTAATGAAGGAGGAGAAAATTGGGTGGAATGGAGAAAGAGAGCGGGAGGATAGGATGAGGTAATTCGTTCATGAACAAATTTTTGTCCAGAAGGACTCTCATTGTCATTGTAAATTCATGAGGATCAAAGGAGAGGAAAGGATTCCGATGGACATGTTATGATAGAATGGGAGTATATTTTTCCACTACACAAACACACACGCACACACCCACTAGGCTGTCCGACCTGTTTTTTTTATGTAAGTATGATGGGGGAGATGGGAGTGATGAGATTGGGGGAAGGAAAAGAATAATATAAATTCAGAATTGATAGATTGAGGGCTAAATTGAGGAAAGGTGATGCTGGTCTTTTGAAGGAGGGTTTTTTGAATGTGAAAGTCTAAATATAAAAAGAGAGGGAAAACAGGGGGGAGGGAGAAAAAAGGAAGGTAGATATTTGAGGAAGAGTGACGGTCTGAATTATTGAGTTCCCAGATGAAGTTGATCAATGGAGCAGAGGAAATTCGCACACAATTTTATTGATCTTGGCAGAGTGCCGTGCTTGGTTTTTCTCATCCTTTTTAGTTGACTCTGTGTGTGTGTCCCCATGCTCATGTCGTTCCAGTCTTATGCCTGACGTAATGCATGTATTCAAAGGGGCCTCCATCCCACACACACACACACACATGTGTGTGTGTGTACTCCCAAGTATAGCTGATCCTTATCCAGGGATAGACACATGTACACACTAATATCTGGATTTGGTTGGCTGGCTGGCTAGGCCCATGCTGATATTTCCCACATGCTGACCATCCTTTTACTTTTCTCCCTCCCTTTCTCCCGTCCTCTGCTCTCAGCATACTTTCTCCTCCTCTTCCCCTACTTTACTTTCTTTCTCTGATCCTTTGTTATGTTTAGGCTTGTTCAGAATATGGCTTTAGTCGGTTCGGGTTCGGAGTCTCTTCGCTCTTTGGAAAAACATATAGAAAGGGAAAATAGTGTCACACAGTCGCATTGTGTGTAAGACGAGACATTATAACGAAATATTATGTGACCATAGAGCACGACTACACGGAGGGAGAGGAAGGATGAGGGAGAAAGAGGCTGGAGATATTATGGGTATAGCCTTGGACGGTGTATTACATTGTTTTTCTAGCATTAAGCATTACATTACTCCGCCTTGTACATATGTACATAAAAAAGGGGGAGGGGAAGAGTTTCCGTGTTCACGGGGACTGTCCAATGTGTCTTCTTTTTTCCTGTTCCATTTAGAATAGATTTATTCACCACAGTACACACACAAAAAGTCCACAATATAAAAAACGAGGGATGTGATGCTGGCTGAACAGAGAGAGAGAAAGGGAGGGAAAGGATTCTTCTTAGTTTTTGGGTGAGAGAAAGAGGGAAGGATTCTCGTTCCTTGTCTTCTCCTCTCTCTCCATCGTTCCGTCCTTCTTGATTTATTTTGAAAGCCTTTAATTTTCCATAACATTGACAGTGCGTGGTTATGGTGGTCGTCCTGGTGGAGAACATATTTCATTGTCAACAAGCATGGCCTTTGACTCGACTTTGCTTTTCAGCCGACAGTCTTGTGGGGTTAAAGAGAGAAAGGGAAAATGGGAGGAAATGGGGAGAGAAGGGAAGGAACTTTTCAATGTATGCACACATGTTTCTTAAACCTCAAAAATCAATTAACTAATTACTTTCAATTTCCATCTCTATAATTAACCTTCTTCACTTTCTCCCCCCTTAATTTTCTCTCTCTTACAATCACAAAACTCATTCTAAATGCAAGTTAGTGGAGTGCGGAGAAAAGTAGGACGAGTAATCATTAATGTGGCAAGTAATTTCATCTTAATTTGAAATTAAAATGGATATCTAATTGCCCTGCTTAATTGTCCCGATTTGTAGTTTTTTCCAAAGAGAAATCAACAAACTTTTACTGTGTCAATTACATAAATTTGGGGTCCCAATTATTTTCAATTTGCTGAGCAATTTTTTCACGGATCTGAGGGAAAAAATATTTAGATCAAAAAACCTTTTTTATGGAATAGAGCAAATTTATCTGGAAAATTTTAATCGGACAGATTTTATTTATTCATACAGCATACAGTATTGGAAAGTAAAAAAGAAAATTTTTTTGATCGTGTACACATATAGACACACGATCAAGAGTCTCGAGAAAGGGAGAATAGAGAGAGAGAGAGAGAGAAAAGTTTGATGTTTCTGTGAGAGTAAAATGTGTGTGTATTTCAGCGTCATTCTTTTCTGTTGACTCAACGTTCGTAGACGATTGATCACGCAATGCCACCAATTTCGACTGAATTGACTGCAAGTGTATATACAAGCTCATGAATAGTATATATTGTGTGCTCCTGTGTTTGGTGGAGGGCTTTATTCCGGGAGTTATTCAATAACAATTTTTTTGTGAGAGTGAAATTTATTTTAAGAGAGAAATTCTATGAATTTTATGAATATCTCTTTTTTTTCCTCTCTCTCTCTCTTTCCTGAATTGAAGCTCCTCTCAAATATTCTGTTCTACAGTCCTGCTGTGTACAAACTGTGAGAGTTTAGACGATCGAGTAGAAAGGAAAGTCGGATAGAAAGAGACTCAGTGAGTAATTTGTCAAGAGGTAACAATCTAATGCATTCATTATGAGGATTAGCTTTCACTCTATCTAGCTTTTTCTCTTATTAGGTTTCTCCATGGCAAGTTTGGAAAGAGTAAAATGAGAAAGAAGGAGGGAAGGGGGGGGAGGGGGGGAAAGATATATATTTCTTGTCCCTTTTCTTTAATTGCATTTCATTATATTGTCTAATTTATCAAGGGAGGCAGGATTTAGTTCAGCTTTCACAATCATCACTTTCATCATATGCAAACAAAGTTTTGTTGATTTTTGGATCCCCCTCTTTTCAATATTGATGTAAATGTCTTTAAAATTGACCAGCTAATTTCTCTCATTGTTGCCACATGACACACACAAAGAGAAAATATGATGCATTAGACTACATAATAAATGACATTGATCATCATCATTCCTTGAGTACTAATTACCATTGTTATTTTTTTGGTCAATTTCTCAGTGAAAGTAATTTCGGCTGAATCCAATTAAATCCTTTGATTCCCCTCTTTTACTTCGTGGATGGAAAGAAGGGAGAGGAAAAGGATTAAAGGGTAGAATTGTAATTAGATACCCATTTTCCTTTTTGCCCTCGCCCCAACCATAAAATACATAAGAGAGAAAGTGAGTTGCGTTGCCATGGCTTATTATCAAATTGGAGTGAAGAGAAAGCTTAAGGTAAAGAGAGATGGTCTATGTATTTCTGGTGTCAGGTTGACAAAGTAAAATATGCACAACGTCCCCATTCTCTCTCTCTCTCTCTCTGACTTTCTCCCTCAAATACTCGACTTTGGCTACTTCCATATGTACTAAGTCTAGGAATAAGGTTATTTATAGGGATGGAAAGAGAATGCCGTGCAGAAGGGAGAAAAGTCAAAAAGTGTAGCTTGGAGTGTGGTGGTGGCCTGGTCCTTGTTTCCTCTCAGGCTATACCAGGGAGTGAGAGAGAGAGTCGCAGTCAAAGAGTAGAATGAGAATGACATTGATGGCGACTCTCTCTCTTCTACCTTCACTCTTTCCCTGCTAGTGTAAAATAACTAATGCACTTCACTCCACCAAGACCAAAAACTTGGTTGACTGTGAAAGGAAATATTCCGACAGACACCGAGAGAGCCTTATTCCCTTCTTCTTCTCCATACTACTAGACTAGACTCCTGTTCCTCTACTTATGGAGAGCACGAGTGTCGAGTGGGAACAAGCACACGAATGACACACAAATGTGTAGCCAGACATACAGGCAGACTATGAATAATTCAACTTTGCACCGTGTCTCATCCTAATTCAGAGTTCCATACAATGTGGCGTGTGATTATATATTAGCTGGAATATTGCTCCGCTTGAATTAATTCTAGTTACAACACACACACACACACACACTTTGAGCTCTTCCTACAAATTAAAGAGATTCCTTGGAAGAGAAAAAAAACTGGTCTTCTGCTTTCTCCCTTTTCTCTTTCTGTTCCTTGTATGCACATAAAAATTATTTATATATAAAGTAGGAGAGGAGAAATATAAAGCATTTCCTGATACCCAAACAAAAGTGTATGAAATTTGAAATAAAATATTTCATTTAGAATTCGTCTTTTGGTGTCTTTTTTTTATTCTACACTTTTTATTTGAAAATGTACAATAAGGGACGGTCCCACATTATTTTTTATCATAAAAATAATTTACATATATTTATGTATGTTTCACTTGACCCGCAAAGTTCTGCGGCTAAAAAAATTTGTTCTATGTTTTTTCGTTTTCTTTATTTATACTGCTCTCCTTCTCCCAGACTTTATTTTATGGTGAGGGAAGTCGAGACTCATTTTCTTTGGAGTAACAGATGACTCAGTGTGTTTTTTTTCAAACTTTATTCTTTTACATCCGCAATTTTGAGCTTGGACAAATTTTCATGGTATTACATATTACATTCCGAGGAGGGAATCGAGTAGAATTGAACCATACAAAAGGAATCTTATGGTTGAGTAGAGTCTAGGATAAAGAGAGAGGGATGAAAAGGAGGGAGGGAGGTACTCATAAAAAAGTTTCATTCATTTTGTATACAATTCGCTTCACTGCAGTGGAGGAGATTCGTGGGCTTCTCTTCGGAGTATCGAGGGAGCGAAGGAGAAAGCTGGAAGGGGAGGCCAGTGAAAATTTAAGGATAAGAAGGGAAATGGGGGCATGGAGGGGGAGGGGTGTAGAGAGAAAGTCCTGCATAAGTAAGTATTAAAAGGGGAGATGGACAGGGGGAGGAGATACATGTACATGTTGTAAGGCGACTTGTAGTGAGAACAAGACAAACTTTGTATGTGTGTGTACATATATCCACATCTACATATCAAACATTGTCCTCTCTATTCTCCGTGTTTTCTCCATTTTGAATTTCTCGTAAAAGCCGAAATGTATTTAAGATAATGAATGGGGGGAGTAGCTTAGAGTAGCTGAGTAATGTAGAATTTTGTGCAGGGGACAACAACATGATTTTCCCTGTCCCCTTCTTTCTCCCCGTCTCATTCTCGTCAAATATTAATCATTTTTTGTGTTTAGTAAAGAGCCGAAGGGAATTTGAAGGAGAAAAGCAGAATTTTCTCTTCTTCCTTTTTGCATTTAATGTGGAAAGGGAAAAGACTTCTTGTAGTGTCCATATAGTTCCAGTGAGTAATGATTGGTCTTAATGAACATTAACCCGAGCCAGATGAATATCATGAAGGGAAGACGTGATGAAGTTGAAAGAGACAAATGAATGAGATGCCGGACGGAAATGAATTTTTATCTCTAACATACACAACAATAGCCAGAATGAAAAGAGAGAAAGCGGGAGGGGGGTAAAAGAAAATGTTGTTTTCATCAAAAGAATGGCGGAGTGAGAAATTCTTGCTTTTATGCCCTGTTTATATTGAGTGCAGTCATACAATGATAGGATAACCTACTTTCTCTTATTTGATTCTCCTCCTTTCTCTCCCCCCTTTCACATCATCCAAAGTCCGGCTGAACTAGAAAATTAGGAAATGAGGGAAAGAGAGAAAAAATGCAGTGGCATGGAAAAAAAGAAAGTCCAGTGATTTTCTCCTCAGTCCTGGAGAGGCTCCAGCCTAGCTCTCTTGAAAAAAAGGCATAAAAACTGGAGTCTCGGACTCTCCTCTGACTTCTCATAAACATTTCGTATTACATGTACTAAACAGAGTCATTCCCGCTGTTCCATTGCCATGGCTTGTTTTGGACACAAATTCATTTTGTATGTACCCTATGGATACGTGTGTGTGTGTGTCGGGAGAAATGTACATGACCGTACAATATAATTAGAAGTAGTTTTTTTCCTCCTTTACATCTCTTTAAATTGGTTTGAGTGGAATTAGAGTAACAGACAAAATGTCAGGTCAGCTCTGTGGTTTCTTTCCCCCATTTTCTCCTGGACCCACATAACATATGAGCGAGAAAGAGTCTTAAGGTTATGATGCTGTAAAGCCTAAAGAAACACAAGAGTTACAGGGATTAATAGCCTTCTAAGTGCATGAGTTGAGGAGGTTGTAGATCGCTAAGTAGTCTAATCATCTCAAGTGGAGTCATTGCGGATCAGGAGCAATAAAAAACAGACAGAAAATACCCCCCCCCCCCTT
>WJFB01003565.1:0-12794 GCA_009870185.1 Pygmarrhopalites habei | reverse complement strand
TCTTACTATTAAATACAATTCGTGGTAAAAATATAATATGCGCTTGAAAAATTTCGATTTTAATGCCTGTATCGATTTCTTCTGATATTAGTCATATGCAGAATTCATGGAGAGTCTAAGACTCTTAGCTGAAGATGCGTGGAGAAGAAGAAATTCAGGCATTAACACACATCAGCTCGGCTTTCGATTGAAGGCTCCATGGAAAGAGGAAGAAAAAGAGTCAGATTTGACAGACCAGAAGTGGTCAAAATAGAAGAATCCACATCCGACGAAGATGAAGAAAATGATCCTGCTCAAAGCCTTGCTAATAAAACTATTCGTCCTGGCGTCAGTGACGAAGAGTCAATTCTGGATCCTGCTAATATGACAATTCGACCCTATGTTGCCAACAAAAATGTCCCCACAGGTAAGATATTTTTATTTATTTTTTTACAAATATGAATTCGTAGTATCAATGTTATTTCATTACAGTATTTTTTATATTTCTTTTTCATTAATGCTTTAGACGCTGTGAATCCATTGAAACAAGTACCTTGTAATGCTCTTGCTCTTTCGCCATTTGTGGATGTTGAACAACCTGTGACGAGTAAGAGGAAAACCGCACAAACGAAGAGGAAGACTATTACTGTGACTAGTCCAACAGTTACTGCAATAGTGCGTGTTGCGAAAAAACGAGGGCGAAAACCAAAGGCTAGATAAACTCATGATGATATAATACTTTTTGGGAGAAATGTTGTCGTCTGAAATTTGGAGATAATTGACATTTTTTAATTGATACGAAGGCCAGTAATGTTTTTTTCAATTTGAAAATAATCGCATTATGCTATTTTGACGTGATTTGGTATCATATAATATTATTATTATTTTTCTCAGATTTTACTGTTTGTAATATTTGATTGTTATTTTTACACAAGTATAGACTAAATAAGAATTGTTTCAGCTTGAAGCATGATAATAAGTCTGACCTGTGTTAGGAATTCATCTTTGCTATTTTATGAATCAACAATTCAAGGCATACCCAGTCAGTCACATCATTCTGTACTTGGTATATAAATTATGAGGATATTATTTCAGTATGAACAATTAGTTTCCTTGAAATTTGTATGCTCAAGGAAAGAGATAGAGAGAGAGAAATATACAAGTCAGTCAACAACTCCCGTTTTAATCTCTCATACTAGTTATTACAAATTTGACACAAGTCTTTTAAAATCCAAATTAGACATGAAAAAAACTAATATAAATCACTATAGCCCGTTTCAGCCAATAGTGGTATTAACCTCCTCTTCACAAAATTCAGAATGGTACATTAGACGCGAGAGATAAAAAGAGTTCCTGTAAGATTTAGATTGGAAATTTAATTAAGTTCTCTTTCATTATTTTAGTAGGCATGTACTATAGCCACATAATTAGTTTCTCACTAACCTCCATGAATATTGTGGCCACATCCTCTGGCTTTAATCTCTTTTTAAATTCATCCACAACAATTTCACTCACAGCCTTAGTTGCAGGGCATTCTGCAGTGACCTGAAATGAAGTTTTATAATTTATTACCAAAAATTCGTTTTCACTATAATATACTTGTGTGGTACCTAATCGACTTACATGTAAAATTCCTTCCGAATTGATTCTGATATTAACATCAATAGGTTCACCCTTAGGAGAATTCGGTGGTAGATTTTGTAATAGGAAACTTCCCAGTAAATGATTTAAAGCTACTGAATTATGTACTCCTGATCCCAAGGAACAACACAAAAACAAATGGATTAATTAATGAAATTATTTTATAACATCATTATGATTATATTAGAAAATTGGAGTAGATAATTACCTTCATACACTTCTATCTCAACTTCCTTTTGATTATCCTCGATACTGTAAAATCTTTTCTTGTTCTCACAAGGTACATTAGTATTTTTTGGTAGAATGACACTAAAATCATCTGTCCGCCCTTCCTCCACATATATTTTGATTCCAACGGGAAGTGGGATTACATCCGAGATTGTGACATGCCAACTGTCGTCATCCGGAGGTTGTTGTGGGTCTTCTCCCTCATTGAAGGACATGAGGGAGGCCTGGAGGGCTGCTCCCTGAGCTACTGCTTCATCCGGATTAATTGATTTACACAATTGCTTTCCGTCAAAAAATTCTTGGATCATGTCACGGATTTTAGGAATACGAGAGGACCCTCCTACAAGGACTACATCATCAATTTGATGTTTTTGAAGACCCGCATCTGCCAAGACTTCTTCCAGGATGACAACACATTTTTTGAATGTGTCCAAATTAAGATTGTTGAACGCATCCCGGGTGAACCTTCAATTTGTGAGTAAACGGATAATAATATTTAACAAAAAGTTGATTTATTACTATTTAAACTCCAAACTAATTTTTTGTGAATGTTATTTACTATTTACCTGACATGCAGGTCATGGTCTTCATAAATAGCTTCAAGAGAAACAGGAACGACTCTGGCAGCTGTAAGTAAATGAGAATTATGTAAATTTAGTATATTTTACTTACGGGGGCATAAAATGTTATACGACTTGAAAACCCTTACCAGACAAATTCCTTTTTTGTTGTTCACATTCATTCTTCAGTCGCCGGAGACAGCGAGCAGCTTTTGACCTTCAAGATTTCAGGCATGGAAAAAGTGGCATAGACAAAAAAGACTCAGGTAAATTGCAAAACCTTTTCACTCTGTGTTTGGTGATGATCTGATTAAAATTCTGAATCCAGATTAATGGATTCAAGACTAGATTCCGATTAATTTTCAAGAGCTAGTGATTAATCTTAATGGATGAAGATTCCACAGTGACTGAGATTTTGCCGTTTTCGATACGTCTAATTTCTTTACCCAAAAACTCAGGCAAACCAGGTTATAATGTTATGTCACTTTTTCCAGTCATGCAAGATTTTAATTTGACTATTTTGATTAAATAGTACACTTGTGTATGGTCATTTACAGATGCTGTACCTGATTTCCAAATCATCTGAATTCTTAGCCTCAGCGAGGTCAACCCCTTTCTTTGACTTGAATTCTTTTATGCAGTGTTCTACCATAGCATTGTCAAAATCTTCCCCTCCCAAATGTGTGTCACCTCCGACTGCCTTAACTTGGATGTATCCTCGGTCCATGGTCAGAATGACTACATCAAAGGTACCACCTCCCTATCCAATTAAATTTTGTTGACTACAGTTATTATCGTATGAGTCTATATTATGAGTCGTTTTAATTACCAGGTCAAATACTAATATATTTTTCTTTGTTTTCGGATCCAGCTGATGACTGTAGGCTATTGAAGCTGCTGTTGGCTCATTGATAATTCTACATTTCACAAAATAATTGTAAGAATTTCTTTTTGACCAAAAATTAACCCATTTAAGCATTTACTACCTGAGTACGTTCAATCCAGCTATCGTTCCAGCATCCTTTGTCGCTTGTCTCTGTCCTACATTCAATATATATTTCATATTACAATGACTAGTAGCTTTATTAATATTTATGTACAGATAGAATTTTGTTTACCGTCATTAAAGTATGCAGGGACAGTGATGACAGCATTGGTCACAGAGTGGCCCAGATATTCTTCTGCTTGTTTTTTCAAACTGGCGAGGATCTTTGCAGATATTTGTTCAGGGTAGAAAGTACGATTCCTGACCTTAATCTTTGGAGTATTGTCATCACTGATCTTCAAAAAATTATTTAATTCCTGTTACATAAATTTTCTGACTCTCTTTTTGAAAGTTTTTACAAAGTAACAACATAATGAAGCAATCGTAACCTGATGACTTGAAAGGGCCATAGTTTGATATCCTCTTGGACGATAGGATCGTCGTAGGAACGTCCAATAAGTCTCTTGACGTCATAAATTCTTTCGTCTGGATTTATGTTTGTGTGGTGTTTAGCTGGATCTCTGTAAATTTTATTTTTACAATTTTACGATTACATATATTGAATGTTTGTCAAGATAATAAGTTTCGCCAAATTAATGTTTAGTTACCCAATAAGAATGTTTCCTGAGTCGTCAAAGGCCACATAAGAGGGAGTCGTCCTGGCTCCCAGTTCATTAGGAATGATTGTGACTTTCCCGTCCTGATAAATGGCTACACATGAATATGTCGTTCCCAGGTCAATACCGATTGCTGGACTATTGACCTTATTCTCTCCATTATTTTTCACAATTTTGGAAAAGAGGTCGTCGAAAGTGGTTTTCAGTATATTTTCTTCCACTGAGGAAAGGGATACTTTTGTCTTGACCTGTTCCAGGGTGATAACTACAACTCTATCATGGTTCTCTTCGAGTTGTTCACGTGTGATTGACTTGGTCCCGTACATGGCCATCAATTTGTCCATTTCATGAGTGTATAGTGTCTTGGCCGCCTGGATGGTCCTGGCGAAGGCTCCTCCATCATTCTATGATAAAAATTTAACTTTTTCTTAAATTGTAGTAATTTTAAATTTATGTTATAGGAAATTGTGAGCAAACCTCTGCATTTTTCTTGGGAGCCATGGACTAAGAAAATAAAAAATAACAAGATAGATAGAATTAGTAGAGAGAAAGAGAGTGAGTGAGAGCGAATTAGTAAAAAAGTCCACTGTAGTAAAAGTTTGCTTTGAATTTGGAAATAAATGATAAACCACATTTTTATCATTGACTCGCTTATCAACTCGTATCGTATGTAGGAATTTTCACACACTCTCTGATTGCAGATTTAGGTATGCAGTTGGAATAATTATGATGGAATTCTAATTTAATCCTTTTGCAAAGTAAAAGCGAGTCATGATAAAAAATTGGAGTATCTATTATTTAGCTAGACACTAACTCCCTTTTAAACGTGATACGTATTTTATGTATCGTTTGTAGGACTATGCATTCATCTCTGAATGAGCAAAACATATGTCATCATTATTTTAAACCGAGATTTGAAAACTCATGTTGTTTAACCTAAAGCGTGTGGATTTTGAGACATGACATGAATTTTTGCAACTTCGTGGACGAGTTTGATCTTCTCCAGAAGTTGGTCTTTAACAGGATATTTCAATCTTGATGCATGCTGTAATTTTTGCTCTCAAAATTATTAATTATAATCCAAAATTTAATTAAGGTTGCAATTGAATTCCAGTTAAAATGACTCGATAGAGAATGGTCATTATTTTCAAAAGTTGTCCACACGAGGAATCTTTCAATTTCTTTAGACTGTGCCTACCCGGTTTCCCATTTATCTATTAACATTTAGATTGTCAAATTTATTAAGGCACTCCATTGACAATTAAATTTACTCTGCCGTGTCAAGTTAGCATACAGAGATAAGATAGTGGACACACTATTTGTTTGACACTCTTTGTGGAGATCGGAACTTTCCGTACCTCAAACAGCCTTGGCCTTGACTAATCAAAACATTTTTTTGTCGTCTCTCTCTCACATCCAATTATTGTATATTCAATGTGGAAAGCTTCATGACAATTAAAAGTGACAGTGCTTGTTGTACTTCACTCCTAGTCTGGAGGGAGTGAAGGACACACTCTGAGATTTATTCTTCTCTCTTTTCAGTTGCAAATTGTGTCAAAATGGTCCTTCTTCTTCTGCTCAGCTTGTTTTTGGCCGTCATCCTTGGTCTCGTATTGTATGCTCGGTGGAATTATGGAACACTGGAAAAATTAGGATACCCTGTGGTCAAACCTCACTTTCTCCTTGGGTCTACCTATGACATGCACAAGAATGTCACTCATCTCCGAGACTATGAGTGGTTCAAAAAATATGGCCCCATCTTCGGTGTGAGTATTTTCTGAACCCTTATAGATTTATCTTATGTCTTTGTTGATCCGTGTTTGTCAGGATTATTCAAGTTGTGTACTGAAATTAAATCTTAAATTTTAGGTCTACGAAGGTAGAGCCCCACATTGTTTGTGTGTGACCCCGAGTTGATCAAGCACATTTTTGTGAAGGATTTTGAACATTTTCGGGACAGAAGAGACATTGAATTGGGAGACCCCGTCATGAATGAAGCTCTGGATTTTCTAAATTGTAAGATCAACTCACTACACAAATACTTGAAAGAGAAAGTTTATTATTAAAATTTTAAAAAATGTATTTCTTTGTCCAGATGATAAATGGAAGACAGTTCGGTCCGCCATTACTCCCATGTTCTCCACCGGCCGGGTGAAGAAGATGAGTGTCGTCATGAGTGATGCAACGAAGGATTATATAGAAAGTTTGGATGAAGATATGAAGGAGGCTGGAGGGAAGATTGAGAAATTTAACATTTACCAGGAAATTTTCAACATGTCTTGTGACCTCATTGCTCGTTGTGTCTTCAGTATCAAAGCAGACAACCGTAAAGACCCCAATAATTTCCTTCTTCTAAACAGTTTGTGGTTCACGGTCGGCTCCATGATGCAGCAAGGTACCTACAAATGATCTTTAGACTACTATAAACACATTTTCCATTATAATGATGCTAATTATGATCTGTTTTTAGGAAGTGATGTGTCGCCCAAAGCACGTGAATTTTTTTTATTTCTGGTTTAATTTATTGATATGTATATAATATTATTGTTGAATAATTAGTACAGGCAATGATTTTAAGTAAAAAATCAAGATAGTAAAACATAATTTGAATAATGTGTATGTGAAAGAGAGACAGACAGACACAATACATTTGTTCCTCACAAATTCTCAATTAATCAAATAAATTGATATGTGCATATATTATTGTTGAATACTAAATATAGGCAATGATTTCAAATACGAAATCAAAAGAGTAAAACATAATTTGAATAATGTGTGTGTGCAAAAGAGAGACAGACAGATAAAATACATTTGTTCCGTACAAATTCTCAACTAACCAAAAAATATTGTGTACAATAATCATCGTTTGGCAGTCAAAGTTGCCAAATCCCAAGTACCGTCAAATGAAGGGTCAGGGACAATTTGAGTACGGGAACCATTGACGATTTGATACCACTCACTAGAGTGCCCTTTCTGATGCTTTGACACATTGCAGGGGTAAGAAAAGAAATGACAATGTTTACATTTCAAATCATAGTATTAAGTCGCACGCGGAGTGTGCGACCGTGCGATTTAATACTATGTTTCAAATGTGATTTTTTTGTCCGGCAATGACACTTCAAATGAAGCTCAAGTCGTTGTATGGGAGCACCAGCAGCCAAGGTAAAAAGACAGAGTGCACATTGAAAGCAAGTCCGGGTTTCTCCTTCCTTGACGACTCTTCGCATATTGACGAAATCATTCCTTTTTATTGGTCCAATTGTGACCGTGTACTCGATCAATTCCAAATCCTCCTTTGTGACCTTGGCTAGAACTTCATCTCTTGTGATCCCTCGAGGAAAGGGAATAGGCTCAACACTCTTTGCTTCTTGGTCCACGTAGTTTTTGTCATGGGTTTTGTTGTGAAGTTCAATTCTAAAGGTGAACAACCCACAAGTTTTGCACTTTGAACAATTGGTTTCCGGTCGTTCGAAATGACGAAGTAGGTGGCCTTGTATCGATTCAAGGGGAACGATTTTAATTTGAAAAACTGTTTTTTCCATGTCGACTTTTGCGAGGACCTCTGCAACAGTAAATTTCTTCTTGGGCTCCAATGGGACAAGAACTTCTCCATTCAATGTGTAAATTTTTTCATGGACCTTTGGATGAGGATTGTAGAGTGGATGCATAAACTCTTGAGTGAAAGAGCAATCAGGAGATTGGTGGCGGAATTCAGCCGCATGGCCAACAAGATGATTCTCAATATCCTCCAGATTCATGTATCAAGAATTGCAAATCTTGTATTGGAAGTGAAATCCAAGTGGCTCATCAATTCTTCTCACAAACTCGAAATCACCATACCGAGGGGGTCGAACTTCAATTTCAAATGTCTTTTTCTGAACAACTCGAATTGGCTTCCGAGAGTAAAGTGACACTATCTCAAATGTCAAGAATTGACCCTCAGTTTCATACCACTCGCGCTGCTCCTTGACTCCAGGCCTACAACTATTGATCTGTGTAAAGAGTAAAATTAGAAAAAATTTAAAAGTTATTTTCATAAAAAAACAGAATACTTAGTAACAACAAATAAAGAATAACTCACTTCAATATCGCAACACAACAGCATGGCGATGAATCTTCGTTACCATCCTCTTTCAGAGGTGACCACGACCTTCAGATTATGACCCAAGAATGAATCCCCAATGGATGCTGTAAAATCCCGAGCTCGAGCTTGCCGAAGTGTCAATAATAACTAAAAATATTTACTATAATTTCACTGCCAATTCATTATTATTATTATACGGATTGAGACAAAAGAGTGCAAGTTATTTACTTCGTAATAGCTGTCGTCCACAAGAATTATGTCACGACTGTAAAAGGTTTTACGAGAACCGGGTAGTTTAGTACGATCCGGGTCAGGACCCTCCCAACTTTTTAATGGTCCAACATACTTGACAACTGCCAAAATATCTAATACACAAAATTAATTCATCAAAGATTTTTCATCTTGATAATTGTAGTAAAAAAATTATTGTGAGCAACATACCAACACAACATGACACTCTTATATCCTGAAGGTCAGCAAGTGATGTAAAGTTATATTCAAGTAAAATGGCCAACGGAATATCATCTTCAACAGGATTCACGATTGTCTCACTCACAAATCGAATCTCAAAGGGATGACTCAATGAAATGTATGGCTTGTATTTACGGCATATTTTAAAGTTGGATATGTCATAAATTTTTCCTCTCTATTGAAAAATAAACAATATTTATTTAATACTTTTGGAAATTAAGAAAAGAAAAATAACAACAACAACAACTTTATCTATTTACCTCAACAATTCCAGAAATTCTTGTGGTAGTTCCCTGTTGGGCCGTGCCTCTGATTTGACATTTTTTCTTGACATTCTTTCTGTCACTCTCCAACGCGTCAGTCATCTCAGCACGACACAAGTGCCCGCCTCCTCTGTACCAAGGGTTAAGGGGAGTCCTGAATGGAACTCGGACACGAATTCGGTCCTTTTTGTACATTTATAAACATTGATTAGAAATTAATTTTCTCACAAAACTGCTGAAAGAAGGTTACTTACATTCGTTTGAACCCTCGATCCTGGTTATACAGCGTAGAAATCTCTCTAACTCTGACAATTCTGGTCACCGGAGCCATTTTGTCTCCTTGAGAGGTCAAAGATTGAATGTTTTCAAAGCACGACGTAAAATCTTGGACTTTGAACGAAACAAAGGGTTTTGGAAAATTCCAAAGGAACGCACTGGCGTGGGGAGGAGAGTAGTGGGTGAAGGTCCCTTAGTATTAGAAAATCAGATCCTAGTGTCCTTTATGTTATGGCCTTCACATTCCCTATCTTAAAAAGATTTGTCCCAACCTTTGACCCCTCGTCCTCCCTCACATTCACAAAATTGTTTCGGAAAGTGATTAATGATCGGAAAAAATCTGGAGAAAAGAAGGACGACCTGGTAAATCAGTTGGTCAATCTGGTGGACAGACTGGAAACACCCGAATTCAAAAAGATGGAAATTGATATGAATACAATTATGGCACAGACTGTCAATTTCTTCATCGCTGGTGAAAGACAGTTTACATTTTATTCATAATGATATTTTAATTATATGAATGAATTATTTAATTAACTCAATTAAATTTGTATAGGACCAGACCAGTATGCAACGAGTATCACATTTTTGACCTACTATTTGGCAGACAATCCGAAAATTCAAAAACTTGTTCACGAAGAGTTGGATGCATTCTGGAAGAAACATAATGGACAAATTAATCATGAAAACTTACCAGAACTGGTTTATTTGAATGCATGCATACAAGAAGCACTCCGGATGTCTCCAGTAAGTATTATTATACAATTTAATTCATGTACATGAATTGTTGCTAGTACGATTGTGTAATATTCATATTTGGAAATATTCTAGCCATTTTTCAGACCTGAAAGGATTTGTACGAAAGATTGGGAACACAACGGAATGCGAATTACAAAAGGAATTACAATTATCTTGCCTAATTATGCTTCTAATCGTAATCCAGAGTGTTTCCCGGATCCAGACACTTTCAAACCGGAACGATGGTTGCCAGAGAATAAGGGGAAAATACATCCTTTTGCTTTCAGTACATTTGGACATGGACCCAGGTGAGATTTTACAATTTTCAATTTACAAAATTTGAAATACATGAAATAAATGTGTGGTATATCTAATTTTTTATTTATTCTTCCAGAAATTGTACAGCCGTCCGGTTCAACTATGAAGTTTTGGGGACTGTAGCTGCAAACATTTTCTCCAGATATCAGGTCCGGCTGAGACCCGATACCGAAATCAGTTATAAAAAAGGCAGTCAAATGTTTATCGCTTACGAAAACATTTATTTTGATCTTGTCCAGAGAAGTAAATGAAATAAATTATGAATACATAGTTCAATGCTTTTTTTAAAATATTCTCGAATGAACTTTAATTTCATATTTTTTTGGCCCACTTTCCCTTTAATAGAGGCATTTTTAGAATAATTATAGGATATTTTTTTCTCGGAGTATCAATCAACGAATTTAATTATCAGTTTAATTCTTGTTTTTCCAACCTTGGGTACATTTTTTAAATATCAACCTCATAGTTTATTCACACACACTCGTTTCGCCACCATGCAATTAATCCACCGTGAATTCCATATTTATCCATGAAGTAATGACTAGTGTGAGGAAACTATGGAGAGTATTTCACAATTCTTTTTCCACTTTTCTCTCTCAGTCAGACCTACATAAGTGATAGAGGTCTAGTAAATGTTGCAAGAAATTTAGATACAACGTTAAACCAATATCTCTCTTTCCCCACTCCATAGAGTACGACTAAAATCGAGAGTTACATTATTGCTTTGGTGAAAGTAGTTTCCCCTACTTTCTCTTCTCCTACTATCTTCTTCGCAGATGCTCAGAGATGGTTCTGATCACCCGGAAAATATCTGTATACATCCGAAGAGGATTCCGACTGGGAGAATTTTTCCACATCCATCCGTATACCTGGGGTTTTAAAAGGAATAATCCTACACTGACCCAGTCAAAATTTACGATTTTTGTCTGGTATGTCAATATCCTTGTCTGTTTTGCCTACTACATTTTTGTGGTGGTCAGGTGTATCCAAGTGAGTCGGGGGATTGGATGGAGTTTTGGACAAAAGATTGTGATGCAGTTGAAGACTGTCTTTTATTTCTTTATTGTGATGTTTCAAATTGCTTTCCTTCAAAAGAGAATTGAGATCCTTCGATTTATGCGAATGTACAAAGGATTCATGATGAGAGCTGAAAGTGAGGAAAAGATTTGAGTCAAATCATTTGACAATTTATTTCAAATAATTAGAATTACAATTGAGATTTACTAAAAATTTATTTTTAATTTTTTGACAAGATTCTTTGCGATTGGGTACGGAAAAGCAACCCAGACTGATTTCCCTGTGTGAACTTTTTATGGAGCATACGTACATTTCCTGTGGAGGTTTTGATTAAAAATAATTAATTTAATATTTCAAATTTTGATTTAAAACTAACTGACATTTTTTTTGCAAAAAAGCTTGTCACATTCTGTTTGCCTTGGCCTCTTACTGGATACCTCAGTCCCCTGAACTCCTCTCGTCTCTCTCTACTCATCCAGAAGACTTGACCTTGACCCAAAGGTTACTGTGTTTGACCTTTCACACTTGGATCCTTTACAATTCCTGTACACACTGCTATCTCTTTGCATTCATGGCACTCGGATTTTTGTTCGGGAGTCTTGTCGTCGTTCAGAATCTGACAAAAAGGTTGCATAATTAATTTTTGATATCCTTATCCAGTCACTGGATTCCAGTGTAATTAGAATTTTACACCATTCCTGCAGGTCTTCATCCAACTTGACGAATAAAATGGCGGACATGTCAAAGCTATTTCGTCACGTGGGAAGACAACGGAGGACTGTGGACCGTGAAAATGTTATAATTTACCGATCACTCCAAATCCTGGTTGGATCTGGGAATGAAATTTATGGAGGACTTATTGTTCCTGGAGTGAAACTACAAATTATTTTGATTGCAATTTTCTGTACTTACAGTGCAGTCAGACTAAGTGGACTGATTGCAATTGTATTGGCATTCTTTGGCCTGTCCATCACTTTCTTTTTGATTGTCACTTTTGCTACTTTGGCTGAGTTCCACAGTGAATCCACGAAATTATTACGTCTGTGGAAATCAGATTTAGCTTCTCTACAACAAGACTCTAGGGATACTCGGTGGTTTACAAAATCTTTAAAGTCTTTCCGAAGTCTGTGTATTAATATAGGGTCGTATTATTTTGTGGACAAACCCATGATCCTCACAATGATTCAGACAATCTTTGTCTCAGCCACCAATTTCCTCATTATGAACCCTTGAATTTTCACATTTTATAAATTCATTAAGAAATTTTAATGGAGAATAAACATTATGAACTGTTATTAAATGTACAACTGCCCAGTACAAATTTAGCTGGATTGACAGAGTGATATTTTGTAGATAAAAGTCGAGTTTATCATGTGTCGAAGAAACTATCAATAAATTATTGCATTGACCAAAAATACAAGAGATTTTTCCTTTGAGCACAGTGACCATGACAAGTCAATCAAAGGACGTATTGATTTATTTGGATATGCCCAGACATTTCATGAAGTCCAATCACGCACCCCACCCCATAGTTCGTGGGTGGAAAATCTTCCATTTTGAAAAATTCTTCATCGAACCTTAACTATTAGCCAAATGAGACCCCAGAGAGAGAGAAAA
>WJFB01003564.1:2588-12794 GCA_009870185.1 Pygmarrhopalites habei | reverse complement strand
TCGTCTAAAAATTACCATCGTGAAGCCCATTTCGCGATATACTGTATTGGAGAAAATTAAATTATGAGATTTTTATTATTTGGAAATTAAAGTGGATCAGCCAAAAATGTTATCAATCCATTCACACATAAAATGCAAGCATTTCATACATGTCTTTAATTTGAATCAACGAAATCAATAGAAATGGTTAAAATCAGTTTATCAATCAGCTTTTTTTGTCGTAACTTGACACACACACACAGTTCACTTTTTAAAAATGGGTTCTATTCATTTTGTGCAGGAATGCTGTCAGGCTTGAAAATTATAATCCCAATTTCACATTTGTGTTGTGTGGGAGCTTATTTTAAAAAGAAATAGTTGGAATTATTGTCAAAAAATTAATTTTATATGGAAAAATCAAAATTTGTGTCAACAATGACCAATAGTAGCCAAAGATATATTTATTTGCTTAACCCGAAATGAGCATGATCGAACTCTCACATTCATAGGACATTTGTGACAAAAATGTCACAATCAAAATGTGTGTGTAGGTCGAAAGATGTTAAAAATCAAATTTAATAACTTTCTTTAATGTAACCTTATATGTCATTTTTGATACACATTTTAATGTTTTCATTTTAAGTTAATTTTGTTGACTGCTGACCACAATAATTCCAACTAATTTTTTTTAAAAAATGTAGCCCATTTTTTAAACTTGAACTGTGTGTGTGTGTCAAGTTACGACAAAAAAATGCTGATTGATAAACTAATTTTAACCATTTCTATTGATTTTGTTGATTTAAATTAAAGACAAATGCATGAAATGCTTGCATTTTGTGTGTGAATGGATTGATAACATTTTTGGCTGATCCATTTTAATTTGCAAATAATAAAAATCTCATAATTTAATTTTCTCCAATACAGTATATCGCGAAATGGGCTTCACGATGGTAATTTTTAGACGAAAAATGTATTTGCACGTTTTAGACGAAACGTCCCTCAGTTTTAGACGAAATGGCTTTAGATGAAACGTCCTTAGACGAAATGAGTTTAGACGAAATGTCCCGACACGTAAAAACTCAATCACTATTTTCCCTTACTAGATTTATGTGAGGATTCTCAAGTCAAGTGATCCAGGTGCAGGTGAAAGAACATTCCTTGTCTTTTTTCCAGCTCTTGACTTTTCATGTGTCCAACATTCGGCTTTTCTCTTCTTTCTCTGTTTTTCATTATAAATGACCCACAACATACGGAAGACACATATCATGGCTTTTCTTTCCCAAAAAATAGTCAACTGGGTTTTCTGAAAGTACTTTTCTGACTCTTTCTTCACTGACAAAATCGGGTAGTACAACGTACAGAAAACTTGCACAAATGGATCTGCCGAATGGCCTATCCAGCTAAATATTATCGTAAATAGTGGTGCAATTCATTTTCGGATTTTTACGAGAAAAAGACTTGGGTGTGTGTCACAAACCACAGTTAAATAATCGACCTCAAAAGTTGCAACATAGAAGGCAAGGAGAAAATATAAACAGAGAGTGGTGAAATCTTCCTCGGGGAATATGGGAAATACAGGGAAAAAGAAGAAAAAGGAAGATGAAATTTTTAAAAAGTATGACCGGGATAATTCAGGGAATATTGATCGCAAGGAAATTTTCGTGGCAATGAACGAACTTTATCCCAATCACAAATTTACAGCCCAGTATTTGAACTACTTATTCGCCAAATATGACAAGGAGGAAAAAGGATCTTTGAATCAACAACAATTCCGGACTTTTTGTATCTTTGTCAAGGATCGGCATCATCTCCGATGATTAATTTATTTTGGAACCTACACTCTTTGTCCGAATGTTCAGAGGTAGCTAAATTGTGTACCATCTGAATAGGATCTGTACATGTAGTTTAATTATTAATTAATAAAAGTAGCTTAACATGTAAATAAAATTACACTATTGTTTTGAACTCAAACTTTTTATTCATCAGTAGAACATGGTAGCTACTATATTAATCCATTAACGCTATTAAATATTGTAATCATTGTAAAACCACAGATTATTTTTGACCCGAATTTGACACGGCTGGTGCACTAGAAGGGGATTTTACATTCGGATTTTTCTTGAGATCCGTGACACTCCCACCTCTTGGTCTCCCACCCGATTGGTCAGTAACTGGTGCGGCTTTGCTGAATCCAGCCCCTGTATATTTAAATATTTTTGCTAAAGATTAGTTATTGCACTGAAAATTCTGAATTTGTAAATTTCTCTTTTGGGGGAACCCAAATTGCATTGAACAGAATCAAAAGTGAATTTGTAAATTTTTTTACAAAAATAATCTGACCAGTTTGTCCTTGTGCTGAAAGGTTAGTATTTCCCTTGTTGCTTTTTAGTTTGAGAAGGACTTGTTCTGTCCCCATCGTTTTTTCCAAATATGATGGTGGCTCTGGAGTTGGTGGAGTACCTTTCTTCACTTCAATTGGAGTCACTTTATTTGCTCTCAATTTTGCACCAGAATTGCCCTTGGCTTTCTTCAGATGTTGAGAAGAGGCTTTTTTCCTCACAATAGCTGCCTTCTGTAAAGTTGGTATCAGACCAACTTTCCAATCATTATTCATTTCCACGATCTAAATATAAATTAACTTCTGTTACTCTGGATAGAAACGAATTTTATAGAACTTGACTAAAGAAATAGTTTGGAAGGCATACTGGATGGAGATATTTATTGGACCTCCTTGTTTCAACTCCTGCTATTTCGTCAGAGGTTGATCTGAAAAGTGTGGAATTTTGTTCTGTGACCATTTTTATATGTGAGAACATTTGGTATGGAATGTACGGATTTATAAAAAAATAAATCATACTGAAGGAGAGCAAATAAATTATCATCCTCAACCGGGTGTTCTCGGGACAATCGGACAGCAGCAAAATTGATGACAAAGACAAGGATTATGATGATGTAAAGAATCCCCATGATCAACATCAGGATGAAAGTATTCAAGTAAATTGAGTGGAGCATCTTTGTGTAAGGTTCGTGACATCCCTACAAGGATTTTGTTCACATTAAATACGATTACTGGATGATAAAATCGTCTTATCAAAAAAGAATTCTGTTAAACTGAATCAGTTTATTTTTGAATTTTTTTTTAAAAAAATTCTATTCACGAAAGGCAGGCTTAACATACCAAAATAACTTCCTGTTCGATTACTTGGGCTTCCTTAAACCTTCCATAGCAGTGAGTAAATATACCAATTTTAGGTTCCCTTGACTTCCATAGTTCAAAATATACGAAGATAAATTCACAAAAATGTTTGACTTGGACGCCACTGCACTTGCTTATATATAGGATTAGTGGCTATTGTAAATAAAAATTGGACAAACAAATGAACGTGATCGGCGTCGAAGTCTGACGTATATTTATTTATAATTTACTTATTTAAATGTCAGACTTCGACGCCGTTCACATCCATTTCCCTGTTTGATTTTTATTTGAAACAGCCACTAATCCTAATTTAGGATTCCTAAATATAAGTGGCGTCCAAGTCAAACATTTTTGGTGAATTTATCTTCGTACATTATGACTTCTGGAGGGTTTTGAGGAAGCTTCCTACCACGTTTCAGCTCAATCGAACGGAAAGTTATTTTGCCAGTTACCATGCCCTTACATCGGGGAAATTGAGAAATTTTTTGGAAGCACTTTGCTATTCAAAAAATTAAGAAGAATAGTGAGGAAGTGGCTTACAGGTCTACTCTGAATAATTTTCAAATTTTTTGTGCTATTGGAATGTCCACAATTTTCAAAACAGCTCTCAAAATCAATCAAATCCTTGCTGCAAAATATCCCACAAAAATAAGCCTAATCATCTAATTTAAAAAAATAGTTTAAAAAGCATTTTGAACCAATAAAAGTACTGACCTGCAGTCATATTGGCAGTAGCATGATGGAGGGTACGGCCCGTATTTTTCCCGTTTTCTATTTCCTTCCCTTTTGTTATCATCGTGATAGAAATCCCCTTCAAACTCATCCCAGTCTGTGTAATTTTGTGAACCACAACATTTCAACTAAAAAATAAATCCATCAATCGAACGTTCAGAAATAAAAAAGAATTATATAAAATAATATTGTAAGACGCTGATAAAATTTTTTTTACATCATTTTGGATACTGTGAGTCCAAAAACGGACCCCTTTGTCTGCAACAATGGGATCTGTCCAATTTCCTTGAATGGGGATTATTCTATTATTCTTATTTTCAACGAAAATGTATCCATCCTCATATCTGCACAACAACAACAACAGTCGATTAGGTTCTTTAAATTAAATGCGTTCATTCATTCAATGCCAAGCTTAATGACAGGATTGTCAAGTCTCCAGAATTAGCTGGAGACCTGTCAATGTTCAACGGAAAAATTGTTACAAAATTCTTTCGTATCCAGAAAAATCCTGTCAAAATTATTAGATATCCAAGCAGAAAAAATAATTTTTGAGAGATTTTTCTTATACCGACTTTAATAAAACAAATGTTATTAAATTACTGGAAAAGTTGTCTTAAAATTTACTCGACACGTGATCCATCCTTCCCATTTTCATAGTACAGATTGACCTCACCCCCTCCTGCTTTTTGTATGGTGATTTTGTACACATAATCCCTGTAGATCCCACCCCTCACCCCACTTTGCATGGCATCTCGAATTCCTTCAATATCTTCTGTTGTGTTCGTGTAAATGTGCATAGCTTTATAGGAATCGAAAAGAGAGATTGCACCCAGACCCAACATTGTCCCAACAATCCCATAAAAATCACCATCTGACAGGTCAATCCGATTCTTTACTTGCCAACCAAGGAGTGGTGAAGCTGTATCATATTTTTCGAATATTTCATTATTTTGGAACATCCAGTGAATGAACATTGATTATTAATTAAATGTTGACCTGGTAGAGCGAAGAAGGATGAGAGGAGGGAGTAAGAGTTCAACTCTAACCAAGATCTTGAATTGTTGTATGGTAAATACATCTTCCGGTCATTCATCAAAATCCCAATGTAAGTCAAATAACCAATTGAGTACAGCTTCAAAAAAAATACGTAAATAATTGTCGAAATTGGCACTCAGGATTTTATGAGAATGACTGTCAAAATAATAATTTATTCTTTCGTTCTCACCCACACAATGGCGAGGGGGACGTACGCCACTTTGTCGTAATGTTTCATCCATTTTGGTACATCTCTCTTACCATTCATTTTCCAGTCTCAGGTCAACTTTTATACTGCCCAAAAATTACTGGAATAAACTTGGATGCAGCGTACAGCAACTTACAATCCTCCATTAAAGACATTAATTGTCACTTAAAATGACAATTCATGCGACACTATTCGTCATCCAGTACGAAATCAGTTCAATTTTTGAAAAGATTTTTAGAATATTTTTTAGAAACTAGACAAGAATCTAGGGTCTAAAATGGTTTGTCCATGTAAAATGCAAGGCTCTTTACTCTCCAAACAATTCATCACCAGATGGACATCTTTTTGGTTGTCCAGTAGAATTTTGGACAAATGGATAAACCAAAATGTAAAATGAGTGATAGAATGCAAAATTCCCATACATAGAAAAAGATTCCAAAATCCAGTCAAAATAATCTGTAAAATGTGATTTAATTCACTGAATCCTTCACTGAAATGTACATTGGATTTATGTCATATAAAGGAACGATACAATTTCCCTGCCATGTCCTTCATACTATTCCAGTCTTCACAGTGTTTGAGTAAATCCAGAGGAATGACCTCTGAACTCAGATACGCACCAGCAATGCTTCCAGCCATACTTGCTAGGTTCATACCACCCAAACAGATAGCCAATTGGATTGTACGATGAAATTGATTATCCGTCTGTCAACAAAAAGAATTTTCAAATTACGATGAATCCATCCAGTTTTTCAGATAATGCATTACTTGACTCGTATGGAGTATTCTTACCTGGATAAACGGGATTGGTTGGAAAGCAGCCAAAAATGTGAACAAAGCAGTGGGGACAGAATTGAGAGCTTCTGTCTTGACCCCAAGGATTGATTTGACAACCTTGGCATCCAAATTCTGCCCGATCCCTCCCTTAATCAATTTCCTCATCTCTTCCAGTTTCTCCTTGTACAAATCCAGAGCTTCGAGTGTAATCAATTTTTGTTCGAAATATTTTTTAAAATCTTTTCCTTCTCTCAAAGTATCAAATTTCTTTGTGAAATCATCCAAAAATTCCGAAACAGAAAATTGATTGTCGATAGAATCACGATTTTTCCCATATTCCAAAGCTTGATGTATTGCCAAAGCGTGGAAAATAGCACCGACGATTGCATTCGAATGTGAGTGCGTGATTCTAGTAGAGTCGACGGTGAGTTGGACTAAATTTGTGAGGTCAGGATTAGAACCGAGGGTCGTAGTGAGGACAATCGGGGACACACGACTTGCTCCACTGTTACTAGGTGAACCTTGACCTTCACGTACACGACCAGCTGGGCCGTAAGGGGTTGCACACTCTTCGTTTTCAAGGTCAGTCAAGATATCCAGGATTTCTTCGGGGTAATGACGATCCCACTTCTCGGATGCCCGGACTTTTGTAAACCTGCCCAAAACTTGCTATTGAAACTTTTTCAACTAACGATCGAATCGATACTAGAAATGTGACATACAAACTGGACAGAAGGTGGGGATCAATAGCCGGACGTCCATCTTCCCCACGATTCGACATTAAATGTTGAGCGACGGATTTGGTCATGGACGTGTCATCCGTGTACTGCATGACATTGTTGGCTGTAGCCTTTTTCAGGTGGAGACCCTCAAAAAATTGGACAATCTTTGGATTCGAGTATTGATGCTCAAATTCATTTTCGAAAGGAAATCCCAAAGAATCTCCGACCAAGACTCCGAGAAGACAACCTTCTACTTGATCTTGAGTGACTCTGTTCGAGTCCGTGTCTTTCGTGTTGACCATCCTTCGCAAGTAAAATTCAAAGTAAAATACTGCAGTCTGTTTTTGAAATTTTGAAGTGTGAAAGTTTGTAGAAACTACTTACTTACTTACTTTTCAAGGTGGGTTGAACTACCAACAAAATTACACAAAAGTTACGTGTGTGTGTGTGAGGGAATTCTTCAGCTGACTCAGTCGAAGAGGATTTGTGTGTGTATTTATACCAGCGTTTGAAGCGTTGGAAAAAAGTAAAAACGTTTTGTACGTTTTTGAATGATAAGATTTGAGTCCTCCGGGCCTCTTCAGAGGACAATTAATAATGAGTTGAATTGTTTGGAGGGCATCGACGTATAGGAGCATCATGGCCATGAGCGGAGTAAAAAATGTGCTGTTTTTTAATGGGATGCATCTGGGATGTACATTGAATTGAGTGCGGATCTTTTGTACTGACACGCCATGAGTCATGCTATTGTCACTCATTATATATACATAAGTCTGTGTGTGTGAGGAGGGAATACATGGGAAACATTTTAATGTTTATGTTCCTCTTCTTTTTATTTTTTACACCCTCCCTCGTCCTACAAAGTTATGTAACAATGCAATTAACAATGGATGCAAAAATAAGCTTCACATTTTAAAGAGTATGCCGGCTGTATCTTAAAGAGTTCAAATCTTACTATTAATAAATGTTGTTTTTGTATACTTGTAAATAATCCTCGTAGATTTTGAAGTTTTAGATGGGTATCTTTTTAATACACTGAAAACGTTCAGTGAATTTGAATACAATCTGACAGCATATGCAACTCTGCCTTTGTTAACTAACCCTGAATACAAAATTGATGAAATATATTATGCACGGCTTTCAAAATGTTGAATACAGTCTTCAAAATATGGAAAAAATTGGAAACTTAACTATAATGCGTAATATATTGCATTTGACCGATTGTGGCTTTAATATCAGTTGGTAATGCTCATAAAATATAACAATTATGTACTAACTGGAAAATTTTTCTAACAATTCCAGAGTTTCTGGCAACATTTCTGGCAACATTTCTGTCCATAAAGGCTCAAGTCGAGAATTTTTTCTCCTTCTTATTTAATCACTATACAGTGTGTAGTACACACACACATAGTCACTCCACTGGAGTGACTCCAGTGAAAGTCTATGGAAAATTTTATTTGACAAGAAACTGGAGTAATGTCCCTGGGAATGATTCCTGGAAATGTTCATGTAAGGCCAGGCAGACTGAAAGCGAAAGTTGAGAAATTCCAGACTTTTCCTCTCTCTTGCGTGTACTGTGTACTGTGTATGCGTGTGCGTTGTGCGTAGTTGGTCCGTTACGAATATAAAACTGCGTCGTGCGTATGCCTCTCTTCGCGGCGTATATTAACTTGGAACTTTCCACACATTCTCATTCTGAGTATCTCACCGAACAGTCACACACAAAAGCCTTCCTGTATCAACTTGGAAAAAGCTGACAATTCTCTATTCGAATTTTCGGACAAGTGTTTTCAAGACTAGAATCGACTGACATTATGGTGGGTCAAGTCATCAAAGTTATTTAATTGTAAATTATAATGTCAGCATTAAAAACTAAAGAATTAATTCCACTAACTCGCATTTAATTTCCCTCCAGTCCGTCCCGGTATCCAAAAAGCTTCAACATCAAAAGGAGGAGAATCCAGGACCATCCACTTGTGAGTCTTCTAATATAAAAATCCAATTTAATTCATTCTTCAAAAAATCTAAGGGTAATGAAATATTTGTCCAGCCCCAAGTGAGAAGGAGGATGTGAATGGATTGCATTGGTGGAACCAATTTGACCCTCACAAATTGACCACAATTTTTGACTGGCCTCAGTATCATTTTGCAGAACAACAAGAAAGGGAGAGAGAAGAAATACATGAAGAACATGAAGTAGCAGTTGATGCTGAGCAAGGTAACAACTGGACAAAATTATATTTACAAAATTGTAATTTTGTAATGAAAAAGTCATAGTGTAATGAATTTAATTGTAATTATTTGCAGATGAATGTCGTCGGAGCAAGAGAAGCTTGTTCCAGGAACTAGCATGGGGATGGTGAAACTTTTGTCAATTTCCAGTCCACTGACCCAACTCAGGAATATGAATAGTATTCTCAACTCAAGGGTTTTCTTCTCAAATTCTATTTTATATTTTTTGCACTGCATTTATGCAAGTATGTTAAGGTATTTTTAATGTTTTTTGTAAATAATTTCTATTGCTCATTGTATTTTATGTATGGATCAAAAATTGGGAACGAATGACTTGAAACTTTTCCCAAAATCCTTACTCCATGTAATTGTAAATTGTCAAATTTAACACTGTTAAATTAACAGTAATACAAGTTTCTGAGGTTGAACTATTTAATTCAGTATAAATCAAAAGTGGTTGTTGTCTATTATTGACGTTGTCTTTTGGGAAGAATTCCAAAACTTTCTTGTACAATGTAATTTGTAAATGGTTGTAATTCATTTGACATGTTTGAAATACAATAAAAATGGTCAGTGGGAAGTTATTATAAATAAATGGTCCAATTTCTTTGCAAATGATTTATTTAGCATTGACAAGTACCTAAAATTGGCAAATAATCCTCTGATTTTCGTACACAGTCACACACACGTATTTTTTTCTTTTCTGGATTCTTGTTGTGCTGAGTTACGGAATTTTTACTAAAACAAATAAATAAATTTTCTTCTTCTCACTCTGTGACTTGTCACAAACTTTGTCTTCTTCTGAACACGATTGTCGGGTCAAAGAATGGAAGATGATCGTTCGGATGAGGTCAAAATCCTTGCATCCAGAATAGGAACAAATTGGCTGGTGAGTTTGTATTTGACAATTTCGGGTCTCACTAAAACCCAATCCCCACAAATCCCACACCAATCCCGCAAATCCCGTCCATTTTCAGACCAATCCCCACAAATCCCACACCAATCCCTACAAATCCCACACCAATCCCGCAAATCCCGTCCACTTCCAGACCAATCCCACCAACCCCGTTCATTTTCAGATTAATCCCCACAAAGGATGTATGGAAAGCATGAAAAACTAAAGTATGTACGAAAACTATAGGACATTTTGATTTTGGGCCGTCATTTTGTGACCCCTTCACCCCATGATCTGAAAGTTACAGGGCAGATGACCCGCTTCGTGTCACGTGTTGTGGCCAAAAATGGCCGACATCCGATGGCGGGAACACGATTTTTTCAAACAAATGTAAAAAAGAAGTGTTCGAAAACTATAGGACAGGGTGATT